>PVKA01008697.1:0-55400 GCA_004027165.1 Ctenomys sociabilis
AAAAAAAACATGTTTCCATTTCTCTACAAATGACTTAAGTTTATTCTTCTTTATGGCAGACTAGTATTCTGCTATGTGCAAATATCATGCTTTCTTTCTCTATTCATCTGTTAATGAACATATAGCCTACTTCTAAAATTTGGCTATTAATAATTGTGCTGCTATAAACATGGGCATGCATGGATCACTGTAATATGATGTCTATAACTCTTTCAGGAAGATATCTAGAAGAGGATAGCTGAGTCAAATGGAATTCTAGTTTTAGTTTAGGTTTTTTGTTTTAAAAAATGTGTTTGAGCTTTCACCTTTCGGCTAGGAGGAGGCTAAGGTGCAACTTTCTTCAGTTGTCCCAAATCCGGTTCATCCAACACCAGCCACCTCCAGGATGCCACCCAAGTTTGACCCCAACAAGATCAAAGTTGTGTACCTGAGGTGAACCAGTGGAGAAGTCGGCGCTGCATCTGCCCTGGCCCCCAAGATCGGTCCCTTGGGTCTGTCTCCAAAAAAAGTGGGGGATGACATCGCCAAGGCAACTGGTGACTGGAAGGGTCTGCAGATTATGGTGAAACTGACCATTCAGAACAGACAGGCTCAGATTGAGGTGGTGCCTTCTGCCTCTGCCCTGATTATCAAAGCCCTCAAGGAGCCACCAAGAGACAGAAAGAAGCAGAAAAACATTAAATACAGCGGAAATACCACTTTTGATGAGATTGTCAACATTGCCTGACAGATGCGGCACCCATCTTTAGCCAGAGAACTTTCCAGAACCATTAAGGAGATCCTGGGGACTGCCCAGTCTGTGGGCTGCAAAGTTGACCACCGGCACTCTCATGACATCATAGATGACATTAACAATGGTGTTGTCAGCTGGGCATGGTGGCGCATGCCTGTAATCCCAGCACTCAGGAGGCTGAGGCAGGAGGATTGTTGTGAGTTTGAGACCAGCCTGAGCTACAAAGTGAGCTCAGGTGAGACCTGAACTGCATAGTGAGACCCTGTCTCAAAAAAGACAAACAAACAAACAACAACAACAAAAAAAAAACCAATGGCATTGTCGACTGCCCAGCTAGCTAAGGAGCATAAGAAAATATATCGATAAAGAGATGATCTGACAAAAAAAAAAAACAATGTATTTGGTACAGGGTCTGACTACACAGCTTGTACTCATAGTGATCCGCCTGTTTTTAGTCTCCCTAGCACTGGAATTACAGGAGTACACCACCACACTCAGAACAGGGCTGATGCAGCATGTAATACTGGAGATCAAACCTGGGTCCTTGCACTTGGTAGGCAGGTGCTTAGACTGCCAAGCTATCTTCCCTGCTCCCTTGGTACTATTTCTTGTGCCATTATGGTTCTGTTACAGAAAGTTCTTGCCTGCTGGGTGTGGTGGCAAATGTCTATAATCACAGCACTCAAGAGGCTGAGGTAAGCAGATTACTGTGAATATGAGGCCAGCCTGGGCTACAAAGTGAGTTCAAGGCCAGCCTGAACTGCATAGTGAAACCCTATCTGAAAAACACATACACAAAAATAAAGAAAGAAAGAAAGTGAGGAAAAAGAAAAAGTTCTTGCCTACATCTATGTCTTTTAGAGTTCAAGACCTACTTTATCTTCCAGCAGATTGTTTCTACTTTATTTAGATCCTTGATCTTTTCTTATGTAAACTTAGCGCATGGTGAAAGATGTGGTTCCAGATTCAATCTTCTGTATGGAGAGAGCTGCTTTTCCCAGCCTGATATGTTAAAGAGGCTCTCTTTTCTTTTCTTTTCTTTTCTTTTCTTTTCTTTTCTTTTCTTTTCTTTTCTTTTCTTTTCTTTTTGGTGGAACTGGAGACTCAAGCCCTTGTGCTTGCCAGGGAAGCACTTATTCCACTGAGCCATCTCCCTGGCCCCTCTCTTTTCTGCAGTGCACATTTTTGGTTCCTTTGTTAAAGATCAAGTAGCTGAATGTGCCTGGGTTTATTTCTACAGCCTCTATTCTGTCCATTAAGCCACATGCCTGCTTTTGGATGAGTACCATGCCATTTCATGTTGTGTTTCATTGTGGCTGGTTCAACCCACCGTGGGAGCGGGGTGAGAGCAGCTTATGATGTGGGGGACCTCTATGCTTGCCTGAGCTTGCCTGAGCAGGTGCCTTGGGCTGCCGAGTCATCTTGCTGGCCCTTATGCTGCTTATATCACTATAACTTTGTAATTATAGCTTCAAATCTGGGGTTGTGATGGCTCATGCTTTCCTCTTGTTTTAAAATTTGACATTACAGGGTCAAGGATTTAGCTCAGTGGCACTGTGCCTGCTTGGCAAGCATGAGGTTGTGAGGTTATTTTTTTGTTGTTTTTGTTTGTTTGTTTTTTGTGGAACCAGGGATTGAATTCAGGCCCTTGTGCTTGCCAGGCAGCTGTTTATTCTACTGAGCTATCTCCCCAGCCCCAAAGTTTGAGTCCCAGTATAAAAATAAAAATAAAAATAAAAATTATAAGATGCAGAGAGCAAATTTGATGCCTGGAATGTAGTGGTGTGCACCTGTAAGCCCAGTGCTTGAGAAGCTGAAAAAAGAGGAGGACTATGAGTCTGATCTGTGTAATAAGACCCTGCAGACCCTGTACTAAATAAATAATTTTTAAAAAGTTATAATCATGTTTGGCACAGATCAATTTGTTGGTATAGTATTCTCTTAGAGTGGCAACATTTCAAAAAAAAATTTTTTTTTTTTTTGTCTTTTTGAGACAGGGTCTCACTGTGCAGTTCAGGCTGCCCTTAAGCTCACTTTGTAGCTCAGGCTGGTCTCGAACTCACAACAATCCTCCTGCCTCAGCCTCCCGAGTGCTGGGATTACAGGCATTGCACCACCACGCCCGGCTAAAAAGTTTTTTTCAGATAACATAAAATATATTTTTCAGGGTGGACATGGTGGTGAATGTGTGTAATCCTAGGATTGGGATGGAGATGTAGCTCAGTGGTAGAGTGCTTGCTCAGGATTTAGGAGGCTAAGCTAGGAGAATCATACAAATTCAAAGCCAAACTAGGCTACATAGTGAGTTCAAGGCCATCCTGAACTACATAGTGAGACCTTGCTTTGCATTGCTAAATATATATATATATATATATATATATATATATATATATATATATCCATCCATTTTTTTCATGGGCTCCCTACTTGTTTTCCCTGGAGAACAGCTCACTCTGTCATCATCCAGAAAGCAAATCCGAAACCCCTGATTCATTGACATCCTGTAGAACAGGATATATTCAAGAAGGACAGGCTGACTCTGGACTGAGACAGGGTTTACACTAGGTTGGGAAGTCCAGCTTAGAGACCTATTGCTACATCCAGTACAGAGACAGAGATGAAGACAGTGGTGGGGATAGAGATCAGAGGAAATCAAGCAGCAGAGAGGAGAAAGATCTAGAAATCTAATGTACAACACAAGTACTATAGTTAGTAAAGCACACTATATGTGGGATTTGTGCTATGTGAATAGGTTTAAATGACTGGCTGTAAAAGCAAAATAGACAATATAAAGTGCTAGATATGTTAATTTGCCTCATTGTAGCAACTTTTTTTTTTTACTGTCTAAAACAACATGTTGGGGTCAGGGAGATGGCTTAGTAGAATAAGCGCTTGCCAGGCAAGCACAAGGGCCTGAGTTGGATTCCCAGTTCGGCACCAAAAAAAAAAAAAAAAAGCTGTGGGCCTTAAATATACATAGAGAGAAAATACATTATATTTTTCTCAAAATATACCTATCTTGCGTACAATGGCACATGGCTTTAATTCCAACTCCCTAGGGCCTGAGGCATGGGATTTGAAATTAGCCAGGCAACTGGGAGGCCCTGTTCCAAAATAAAGCAGGAAGGACCAGCCATGTGCCTCACTGTTGCAGGGCCTGCCTGGCAGGCAGTAGGTCCTGGGTTTACTACTCAGAGCTGAAAAACAAATTCATTTACTATATTCCATAAAATAAGGATAAAATAAAGATCCTGAAGAAACTGATGGAATCCATTCCTTCAAGGTAGAGGTGTTGGGCACGTGGAGAAGAGAAATAAAAGGGAAACAGTTTAATCTACTGTTAGCTTTCTGCTTCTCGGACAAAATACCTGTCCCAGTTAACTTTATTTATTTATTTATTTGCTCTAGTCAAGGGGGGAAAGTATATTCAGGCCCCGAGGCTGCTGGCATTGGGCAGGTTGGTGCCCTTCTGGGCAAGGGGCTGGCTGGGCTTTAAAAAGAAAGGTTTAAAAGGTATTGGGAAATGGGAAGAAAATGTTCAAAAGAGAAGGGAAGATGAGGGAAAGGAGAGGAGGGACGAGTCAAAGAAAAAGAAGGAACAAATGGAAACAGAGCTTTTGTAAATAGAGGGAAAGCCAGGCTGAAGGGAGGGGAGGAAAAATGGGGAAAAAAGAAGGAAGATAGACCATGGGCAAATGCCCTGTGATGAAATGTTTCTATTAGATTTTATTGGTACATTGTAGCTGTACATAAGAATCACATTCTCCTATGATGAATGCTATCATTATGTGTATCTAAAGGGTACCAATAAAATTAAAAGAAAGGTTTATTTTGTCTTCTAGCTTTGGAGTCTTTGGGCCCTGTTCAGCCAGCCCATTGCTTCTGAACCTATGGTCAAGCAAGATGTCACTGTGGGAGCATGCACTAGCAGAAGCTCTCACCATGGCAGCAGAAGAATCAAGAGGGAAAGGGACGAAGCTGGCTATAGTGGTGTATTCCTGGAATGCCAGGTCTCTAGAGGCTGAGGCAAGCGGATCCTGGCAAGTTCAAGGCCAGCTGGGATTACAAAGCAAGACTTTGTCTCAAAAAACAAAACAAAAAACCCAAAAGACTCAGCAAAAGAGTTCTGGCCCCTGGTACTGAACAAAATGACTACAGTGGCCAGAGAGGTTGGCTGTGCTGAACAGTGTTAGGCTAAGTGCTCAAGTGAATAATCTATCTTGAACCCTTGTCTGTCTTCACTGTCTTGCTTTTTTCCATTGCAATATGATGCAAGAGCAAGCAGGAATGCTGAGGTGGAGGAGTGAGAGTCTACCAGGAAAACTTTGACTGCCTTGGGTTCCTTATTCCCTCCCCCACACAGTCCAGGTTTTAACCTCAGTTCCACAATAGCAGATGCATCATTCCTATTAACACAGCCAACAAAGGATATTTATTATGCCTTAGCTCCTCAGCATCAGGGGTCTCATTTATCTTGGTCATCACTGTGACCAGGACCCTAGGACATTCCTGGACCCTAGCACAGAGTCAGCTACATGGAAGCTCTCAAAAAGTATTTGTCTCAAGCCTGACATGTAATCCCAGCACTCAGGAGGCCAATCCTCATGAGAATCACTCTGAGTTCAAGGCCAGCCTAGGCTACATGGTGAAACTCTGTCTCAGGAAGAAAAAAAAAATTTTTTTTATGGGAATGAACTGGAGCTCAAAATAAACCCTTGCCTGAGAATGGCTAGCATAGACTCATGATCTAGGAAGCATAGGATATTTCTATTCACCGCTCAAAATCATCCACTTAGCTCTACAACAGAGCTTTCCATAGTCTCTTGTGCTTTGCAAAGTCAACATAGACCCATTTGGAAAATGGAGTATCAGACACCTTTAACAGAGGTCCTCTTTCAATCAGGACACTATTCTGTGGGCCATCCAGATAGAAGTATCTGCAAAAGCAGGGGTTGTTACTGTACCCGGGTGGTTCTGCAGAGCCCCTCATCAATTTTATGGGGTTCCTAAAAAGGTACAATGACAGATCGGCCAAACACATTTCTCTCCTTTCCCTGCACTGGTTCCCAGGGAAAACAGGATTCCGGAGGATGGTGACTCAAGTCACTGGCCATCTGACAACAGATCCCATCCTGCCCCCTGCACACCACCCCTCTGGAGCCCAGAACTGCAGCGTTCCGTATCCTTGGCTTCTACCTTCAATGGCCCAGCGAGCCAGCCCACCCTCCACCCTTCTCCCCTTTGCCTTCCTGGTGTGCCTCACCCAGGTTCCTTCTCAGTGCCTTCCCTGCTCCCAGCTCCTGTCCTCCCCATTTCTCAGATGCTTCTCAGCTGTGTCTCTCACTATCTTCAGGAAACTGCTTTGTGTTTGGTTCTGGCTTCAGTAGAAATCACTCTGAAATCTGTGTTTTCTTTCTGAGTACATAATTTAGCATCAGAGATAAACTGAAACAGGGATTTCCAGACTTTGGGGTGCTTTCTTGTCTTGAATTTGGTTAAACACACAGGTGGAGGGACTCCACCCCACATCTAAGTTCAAGTTGCTAGCCTCATGCATCTGTTTGTCACAAACCCAGGGCCACAGAAGGCTCCAAAGTTTGGGAGTCAATGTCATATATTTTTGATCTCATAGTATTTGATCAAGTCAAGACCAACTAAACAGTAGCATTAGCAACTTTGATTTACACCTATTCCTGTTTTTCTAAACTCTTCTGACCCATACTTGTGGCTTTCTTCCTGTTTATTCAAATTCTTGTGGTCCAAATGATCCTCTTGCCTCAGCCTCCCAAGTGCTGAGATTGCAAGTGGGTCCTTTTTTCCCTCCTGGAAGTATAGCCAGTTGAAAGGTACAACAGGATTCAGTAGATGGAAATCAAAATATTGTCTTCATTATTAAGAAAGTTGCCTGGAGAACACAATTTAAACCTGCAGTTGGTTGAATTTACTAATACTCTTCTGCCAGGCATCTTCAAGTTCCAGGACAGAGAAGATCTGGAATGCAAGAGGGCAAAAGGTGGATCATAAAAAAACAAAACAAGACAAAAGCAGCTGGGTGTGCTGACATATTCCTATGATAGCAGCACTCGGATCACTGCTAGGTCCAGGCCATCCTAGGTGACACAGTGAATTTAAGGCCAGCCTTAACCACCTAGGCAAACTGTCTCAAATAAAATGAAATGAAAAAAATACATAAAATAAACCCTCAAAACATATCAAAGTCTGCCCCCAAAATGCATTCATTAGTTAGGATTCTGAGAATCTCTTTAAAACCACCCTGGTTTAGGAGCTGGGGAGATGGCTCAGTGGAATAAGCACTCCCCTGGCAAGTGCAGCCTGAGTTCTATCCCTGGTTCCAAAATATAAATAAATAAATAAATAAATAAATAAATAAATAAATAAATAAAACAAATAAACCAATCTGGTTTAGCAAATAAATCAATGAGCAAGGGGAGAAAGAGAGAAATGAGGAGAACTTTGAAAATTAAATAAAGAGATTTAAAGTATCTGAAATGCGTGGATCTAATTTGCCTTCTGATACAAACAAACAAACCTAATCAAATCTTTTTTTTTAGGTCAGGGGCTCACTATGTAGATCAGCCTCTCAGTGATTCTCCTGTTTTCAGCCTTCCAAGTGCTGCGATTACAGACATTTGCCACCACGCCAAGTCACCCAGTTTCAATCATTGTCTAAGTGCACCCCATGGGTGCGCCGGCACAGCACGCTGGGGTTCGAACCCTGGCCGCGGCACTCTGCCTTTAGTCTGTTGAGCTATCAGGCTGGCCTTGAAAGTATGCTCTTGATGAGTCATTTGGGAAGTTGCGTGTTGACTGAAGTTGCATGTTGACTGGACATTTAACAATGCTAAATAATCATCAATTTTTAAAAAGCATATATTGTGATTATGATAGAGGAAAGGAGTCCTTACCTTTAAGCATTTTCACTGAGATATTTATAGATGAAATTGTATGCCTAAAAATGATATAGAAGAAAATACATGATACAAGCACAGATGAATCAAAACTGGCCATTAGTTGACAACTGTGGATGCCGGATGAGGAGCACTTGATGGCTTATTACGCTAGTCCCATTTATTCTGTGATACTGAGGCTAGAACTGGGGGGTCTCTACCACTGAGCTATAGCCAAGTCCTTTTAATTTTTTGAGACAGGTCTCACTATGTTGCCCTGGCTGGCCTCCAACTTGTGACCCTCCTGCCCCGGCCTCCAAGTACCTTTCTTTTCATGTTTGAAATTTTCTGTAACAGAGTTTTCAAATATTAGAATTACAAAGATAGATGTACAAATTATATCAATATATCTCTATCTTTCTCCCACCCTCTACTATCCAAACACGTACAGTATCTAAAGATTTGTCTCATTTTTTTTTTTTAAACCTCTATCTGGATATCTCAGAAGAACCCCAAACTCTAACAACACCCAATCAGAGGTAGTCATTTCCACTTGTCTCAAAACTCCAAACCTGCTTCCCTGACTCATGAATGGCCCTGTCAATCTAGCCTGCAAAAGGGCTTGAAGTGTCTTCCCTTCTCTCAACCCAGGGGCTTGGAAAGCTCTCCAGCTCCCCACTTCAAATGTCAGAATCCAACTTCTACCTCTCGGGATTTCTCTACCATGCTTCCTGCCCCAGGAAATCCTCAATTCATCCACCAAAGAATAATCCAGCGTGTCTCTGAATATTAACATACAGCTTTATTTTTTTAAAGTTTGTTTTTTTTAATAGGACTGACGGCTTTCTAAAGAAGTGCATGGGGCGTGATTGTTTTTCTAGGCGCTTCTGACAGCAAGGAGGTCAAACTACTGGAACCACAGCAGGAGGCCACAGCGTCCTTGCCCGCCCCCTGCCCGAGCCCGCTGCTTTTCCCTGAAGACTACGATTCCCAGGGTGCCTCGCGGGCCAGAAGGGCGCAAGGAAGGTGCCCCGGAGGACCCGGATGCGGGCAAGATGGCGCCTAGCGGTGAGTAGCTGTCCTGACAGCCGCTGGCTTCTTCTCATGTGGAGGAGCCCCTAGGAGCTGGGCAGACCCAGCCGCTTAACTATACCGTGGTTGAAGTTTCCCGCCAGTCGTTAGCTGTAAAGGATAGTTTCTGGCTTCGCCATGTTCCTTCTTGCTGCCGTAGGTCCCGCGTGTGGTCGCGTGCATCCTCGTGGCCAGGAGAACGTCCTGCGGAGCTCCCTGACCTTGCGGCTCCCAGGACCCTGCCAGGTTGAGGTCTTTAGGACTAGTCTGTGGGTACCGGGCCTTTGTACCCCTGGGAGCCTGTTGCTAAATCTTCAGAGGCTCTCTCTACGTTCTTCCTTGTTATTTTAATTCTGTGCCTCAGGACGTGCTGTCCTTGAAATTTGCCCCCTGAAATAGCAAGTTCGACCCTCGGCAGGGTGTGCTGGCCTCGGACAAAGGGACCCTGATATCCACCATTGTGTTTTGTAATTGGGCTGTGCTCACTAGACGTGCGTGGATTTGTGTTCTTCCGTCCCAGCCGTTAAGCGGTGTGATAGTGAGCGAGTAAATCATTTGACCTCAGCAAGCATGTGCACGTAGTAATCTGTAAGACAGGTGTCTACTTCACAGATTTAATGAAGAAGCACATCAGTGTACGAGAGAATGTGTAAACGGTAAGTGAAGTACGACTAGGAACTGGGGCAGCCCTGCTGAAGCACTGACAAGCATTAGGAATGAGCGTGAACACGTCAACACCCAGGCATAGCTATCTATTAAAAATGAGTAGCCGGGCATGGTGGCGCATGCCTGTAATCCCAGCACTCGGGAGGCGGAGGCAGGGGGATTGTTGTGAGTTCGAGACCAGCCTGAGCTACAAAGTGAGCTTAAGGCCAGCCTGAACTGCATAGTGAGACCCTGTCTCAAAAAGACAAAAAAAAAAAAAAAAAAAAAAAAAAAAAAAAAAAGAGGTATAATAGTTATTATGACATTTATTCCCAACAGCAAAGAGAGATTGTGCTATTTCTCATTGTACCTTTGACGAAATGGAGGGTTATTTAATGATTTGTCCAAAGTTTCCCAGTTTGTAAGTGACAAGCTCCAAAGTCCTCGGACACAAGTCCTTTAAATTCTGTACTTTCAGCTTTTTATGATTCAAAATAGACATCGTCTGGTTAATGTGAGCATATAAGGTAGGGAAACTTAAGTGTTTCTGTAAGAAACTGTTTAATGAGTCATGGGTAGACTTAGTATTTCATTTAGTCACAAACGCTGCTGTGATGTGGTAAGGTCTGTGTGTGCTATGGAAGATTAAACACAGACCCCTTTGCCTTTGAGGGGAGTTGCTTTGTGATTAATTACATATTTACTGAGTACTCATTAAGTGGAAAAAGACACTGGCTGCTGAGTAATTTGCATTTAGGAATAGTAATTAATGAACATGGTTATGGGATTTTTCATCTTTAGATTTGCTCTTCAAGTTATTGTTAAGTTTTGTGGAAATGTGTAGTTTTTAAAAGCCTTGCTTCAGGTGACTATGGTGCTAGGTAGTAATTTCTGTCTTACTCTCTTAGTGTTTAAATTGGTCATAGCAAGTGCTGATTTTTTAAAATTTTATTTCTTAAGCAGGAATGAAAATTGGTGCTTAGAAGCAGATTTTAAAGGTGGTTTCCTCCGCATCTTTTTTCATATCGCCTGATAAGCTTCTTCATATACTATGACAGCGGCAGCAGCAGTAAAATGGGTGATATCAAAGAGACTTCTTTTGAAGCATTTATTTCCAATCCAAAGTAAGTGAGGGTTTTTGTTTTTTTTTTTTTTGGCAGAACCGGGGATTGAATTCAGGCCTTGGCGCTTGCCAGGGAAGCGCTTATTCCACTGAGCCATCTCCCCGGTCCAACTGAGGTTATTTTTCATGTCTAAAAGTCTTAAAAATGTTACTATGTTGTAGAATACTTGAAGTATTTAGCCTGAGGATGTAGCTCAGTGGTAGAGGATTTACCTAACATGTACAATGTCCTACATTCAGTGTCTAATACCATAAAAACCAAAACCCAAATTGCCAAACAAAAATATAAAGGATTTAATTATTGAATATGACTTTATTTGCAACAGTTTTTGCAATAATGCAAAGGGAGAAACCTAAATGTTTATAAAAAGGGAAATAGATAAACATGCCATTTCTTTTTTTTTTTCTTTTTTGTGAAACCAGGGAATATGCTATTTCTTAACTAAATGTCTTGTGTCTTACCCAACATGGAAATAACACCAAGTAGAAGAAAGAAAAACATTCAGAAAACAGTACTGAATCATATATATCCTTTTTGTGTGTTAAGAAATGATCTACCATAAGGGCCAGCCAAATAGCTCAACAGATTAAAGTTAAAGTGCCTGCAAGCAGGTGCGGGGCTGGGTGTTTGATCCCTGGACCTGCTGCTCCAGCCCTGACCCTGGGGCACTCTGAGACAGCAATTGAGACTGGGCATGATGGTGCAGGCCTGTAGTACCAATACTTGGGAGGCTGTAAACAGGAGAATATGAGACTGATCTAGTAGTGAGACCCTGAGCACCCTGTAGACCCTTCCCTAAAATACAGGGGGAAAAAAAAAAGATCTGCCATAGATGTAGATTGCATACATCGAAAGAGAAATATCTGGACTAAAAACTGCTTACTTGTGTAAATCATTTGTGGAATTTAGGTGAACGACTGAAAAATAGTAATTTTTATTTGAAACATTTATACTTAGTATACTTGTTACTTTTTTTTAGTACTGGGCATTGAATCCAGATCTTTTCCACTGTTCTACATATGCTACATATGCAGCCCTTTCTTAATTTCTTTTTCTCTTTTTGAGACAAGGCCTAAGTTGCTGGTTGTGCTAAAGTTTGTGATCCTCCTGTCTCAGCCTCCCAGAGTGTGCCACCATGCCTTGTCACTTACTACTTTTTTAGTACTTAAAATTTGCAAGTAAAATTTAAATTCATAGTCCTATCTTCCAAATATAATCATTGGGAATATTTTAATGTTTTCTCTCTCTCTCTCTCTCTCTTTCTTTCATGTATCCAGTCACTTAAAAAAGTAAGTGTAATTCTCGGACTGGCCTGATAGCTCAGTGGACTAAAGTACCTCCTTAGGCAGAGTGCATTGGCTAGGGTTTGATCCCAGGGTCATGCTGAGACTGACATTGAGACTGGGCGTGGTGTTGTGCTCCTATAATCCCAGCACTTGGGAGGCTGAAAACAGGAGGATCACTATGAGTCCTATTTATATAATGAGACCCTGTAGACCCTGTCCTAAATACAGAAAAAAAAGTGTAATTCTAATGAGCTGTCATATATATATATAATATACATATATATATATTATATATATATATATGTATAATATATATATATACACATATACACACACACATACATATACACTTTTTTTTTTTTTTTGGCAGAACCAGGGATTGAAATCAGGTCCTTTCGCTTGCCTGGCAAGGACCTGAATTCTACTGAACCATCTCCCCATCCCTATTGATTGTATTTTTTTTTGAGACACAGACCACTATGTAGCCCAGCCTGGGCTTGAATTCACTGTGTAGTCCAGGTTGGACTTGAACTTGTGGCAGTCCGTCTGTCTCAGCCTCCTGAATGCAGAGATTACTAAAAAGTGCCACCATTCACAGCATTGTAAGTATTTTTAAAAGGGAAAATGCTGGCCTTTCATAGTGGTACATGCCTATAATCCCAGTACTCAGGAAGCAGCAACAGGTGGGAGTTCAAGTGCAACCTGGCCTATACAGTAGGTTCATGGCACTACAAAGCAAGACCCAGTCTCAAAAACAGTTAATTTTGTGTTTTATTGCTTATCACTCCTTACAAATTATGTGCCATAAAATGCCCAAGTACATCCCGTGTACTTTCTGGGAAAAGTTGGGGTACCCCCATGTGGTACCTCAATTCATTAATTTAATTTTTTTTTCTTTTTTTTTTGTGGAACTGAGGATTTAACTCAGGCTCTTGCACTTGCCAGGCAAGTGCTTATTCTACTGAGCCATCTTCCTGGCCCCAAAACTTGATTTTCTTTTTTCTTTCTTAATCAGTACTGGGGATTGAACTCAGGACCTTGTGCTTGCCGGGCCTGAGTATAATTTTCTACACAATTCTGGTGACTAATTAAACAAGAATCAGTGGTGGAAGCTATGATAAATTGGACAGTTACAACCATCAGTCTTCAAATTTTGGACCCATGAAGGGAGGAAACTTTGGAGGAAGAAGCTCTGGGCCCTTTGGTGGGGGAGGCCAGTATTTTACCAAACCGTGAAATTAAGATGGCTATGGTGGCTCCAGCAGCAGCAGTAGCTGTGGCAGTGGCAGCAGGTTTTAAACACTTCCAGGAAACAAAGCTTAGCAGGAGAGGAGAGCCAGAGAAGTGACAGGGAAGCTGCAGGTTACAACAGATTTGTGAACTCAGCCAAGCACAGTGATGGTGGCAGGGCCAGCTGCTACAAAGAAAGCATGTTTTAGGCAATACTCATGCATATGGGCAAAAAACTGTGTGACTAATTGTATAACAGGTTATTTTAGTTTCTGTTCTGTGGAAGGTGTAAAGCATTCCAACAAAGGGTTTTATTATAGACCTTTTATTGTACCCATGCTGTTGATTGCTAAATGTAATAGTTTAATCGTGACACTGAATGCCTTTTTCAAAAAATAAAAAATCAAATTAGACAAATCAAATTCACTGTTTAGGTTCAGTGTTGATCTTAGGGGAAATTTCATTCCATGCTCGTCCAGGTTCATTTGCAAGCAGGATCTGTTCCATGGTACACTCTTTCACTTGGTTCTATCTTGTTTTCCCTGGAGGAATACCGCATTCCCTCCTTATGAACTTTGGCTCACCCAGCCTCTCCCCTGTTTGGTGGGGCCTTTCATGTGTGGCCCTGCCCATGTGTGGTGCTCTGCCCTGTGCCCCCCATCCTAAGAGGGTGTACCCCTGTGTTGGTGTCACTTCTTGGGGTCCCTTTTGAAGGCAGGTCTCGGGGGCCAGGGAGATGACTCAGTGGAATAAGCACTTCCCTGGCAAGTGCAAGGGCCTGAGTTTAATCCCTGGTCCCCCCCCAAAAAAAAAAAAAAAAAACTCAAGCACTTCCCTGAAGGCAGGACTCATTGTCAGATCCCTGGTACCTAGTGGAGACTTTTTTCATAGTAAACAGTATATGTTAGCTAAATGAGTAAGCTGGCTCTAAATTAATGTGAGTGTAGGCTCAGATTAACCAAATCTGCTGTGCTGTTTTGGGTTTTTGCAGATGGAGCTTTATCTCATGTTTGCTGTAAATCTACATATTCTTCTCTTCCAGATGACTATAATTGGTACGTATTAAAATTCATTGGCACAAATAATAGTCTTAGCTACATCTGAAATGATTTAATTTTCTTTTCTGCTTACATTTCTGATTAGTCTTGCTGTAATTTTGTTTTTAAAAATAATTTCAATGGTCTTATTTTTACCCAGTGTTTAGGAGTATAAATTTTAAATAAAAATCATTATTATTGTGTTTCAGTGAATATTTAATTTGCTGTAAAAGTCACATGCTTTTAGAAATGCTATCTTTTCATCTTGAAGCAAGCTTTAGTTTTTTGGAAAAGTTAATTAGTTTTTATAGTTTTCTGTTAGGATTCATATCTATTAGCTTAAGTAGTTATCTTTCGTTTGACAATGAATAATTTTAAATTACAAATATTTAATTCAGCACCATTTATTTGATATTCAGTTCCAGTTGCCATGCTAAAAACGGAAAACTATGATGTCCTTTTTTCTCTACAAATCAGCATTTGATGTATAGAAACTGCATTTATTATTATTATTTGCAGTAGCAGGGATCAAACTCAGAATCTTGTGCTTACCAGACGGGTGCTTATGCCATCAAGCTATCTCTGAGTTTTGTTTTTTGCTGGCTCAGGCCTCAGGGCTATTGTGGCATGTGGTGCCAAGGATCAAACCATGGTCCCCTGCACCTGCCTAAGCAGTCACTTTAGACCGCTGAGCTATCTTGTGGATAGAAGCTGCATTTTAAGTTGTCTGGTTTTTATTGCAAATTTTAGTACAGGTGTTTAATTGCAAATTAAAAAAAAAAAAGTTTTCTTTTGCTATTAGTTTTTTGTTTTGTTTATTTGTTTTTGAGATAGTTCAGGCTGGCCCTTGAACTTGCTTGTAGGCTAGGCTGGCCTTAGAACTTGTAGCGATCTTCCTGCCTTGGCCTCCCGAGTGCTGGCCCTGCACCACTCTACCTGGTTCAGCATTAGTTTTAATTGCACATTTAGTGTATACTGTGATTGCTAGCAATGAAATTAGACTAGGTAGCTTTTTGGTTTGGTTTTGTTTTACTTTTTGAAACAGCCACCATATAGTTCAGTCTGGCCTTCCACTCACAGTGATCTTCCCACCCCAGTCTCACTCTGCCACATGCTAGGATTACAGGCATGTGCCACTGTACCCAGCTGGATGAGGTGATTTTTTTAACTTGAAAAGTTATATAATTGCAGTACGTAAAACTTCATCATTTAAGAAAGTTGATAGTTAAAAATTAGTTAAATTGCCTAATCCTAGCACTCTGGAAGGGTAAAATAGGAGGATTGCAAGGTGGGGCTCAACTTGGACAATTTAGTGAGACCCTGTCTCTGAAAAACATCTTTAAAAGGACTGGCACTGTGGCTGAGTTGATTGGCCTAGGCTCAGTCCCTATTGCTGTGAATAAACAAACGAAAATTAGTGTTGTTATAACATTGAACCAATCCTTCCCTGCATCTTTGCTATCTCTTTGCCTCTTCTTCTTGTTGCTTCTTCTTACTTTTCCTTTCCTTTTTCTCTCCTTTCCTCTTTCCTATTCCCTTCCTTCCCTCCCTCCCTCCCTCCCTCCCTCCCTCCCTCCCTCCTTCTTTCCTTCCCAGGGGCACTGTACCATTGAGCTAGATCCTGAGCCCTTTATTTATTTGTTTGTTTGTTTATTTCAGTACCAAGGATCAAACTTGGGACATGTATGCTGTTGAGCTGTCTCCGCTCCCTACCCTTTTTATGATTAATTTTGAAACAGGGTCTCACTAAGTTGCTATGGCTGGTGTCCACCTTACTGTCCTCCTTCCTGTGTCAGACACTTGAATACCTGCTATAATATAATAACATGTGCCTCTGTGCCTGGCCAGGAATTCAGTGGTGAAACAATATAATGCCTGTGTCCTGTACAGCTTAGCCCCTAGTTATTTTTGGTTGTAGTTAAGCTAATATATTCTGTGGATTGTTCTTAGGCAGTGGTTGTGAGTGCCCTCTCTGTTGGCATGCAAGCCATGTTGTCCTGCATTGCCTCCACAGCTGAGTGTCACATAACAGTGTGTGTAGAGGCAGTGTTGGCACTTTGAGATAATTAAGTGGGTTTTGTGTTGCAGTTTGGGCACTGGGTCTCTATAAGGTTCACCATCACTAGTTTTAGGGGTTTCCAATCCAGTAATATAGCATATTCTTTTAGCAATTTTTCATTAATTTCAGCTCTAAAAATAATTATTCTATCTTGAATGCAGAATAACTATGTCTAAAACATTTTGTTTTGTTTTGTTTTTTAGCAAAGTAGAGCTTGCTTTGACATCTGATGGCAGGACAATAGTATGCTACCACCCTTCTGTGGACATTCCATATGAACACACAAGAGTATGTATGAAGGAAATTATTTTCATTTATTTATGTTTTTTAAGAGCAGAATATATTTATTGAGGGAAAGAAAGCTTCTGTCTAAGAAACAAGGGGGACCTGAGTGGGTTGCCCTGAAAAAAATTTTAACTTGCTGTTAGAAATGGTCATAGGGGCTGACACTGACACAGAATCTACAAAGTGTGGTAGGTGGTTACAGGATAAATCCTGAGGGGACTTGACTGATCTTATCAGATACAAAAGATACATTTCTTGTTATATAGGTCTTGCTTTATCTTGGTCTTAACCATTCAGCAGAAAAGTATAAAAATGAGGTATATAAAGTAAAGCCATATTAATATGCTGAGCTATAAAAGGCTCTAGTCAACAAATTCTGTGGATAACACACTACTGTTGTGGACTGCTAGACTGTGTTGGAGTGTTTTGCTGAATTCAAGCACCTATAGTATTTAAATGCCAATGGAATACCCATCTCTGACAGGACTAAACAAAAAATAAGGGGGATACAAAGGAAGAACCATTTTTGTAGTTGTATATACAGAATAGTTAGGATATATATGCAGCTACTTTCACTTAATTCTTTGAGAAGAAAGATTTGTAGTGATAGTGTTTAGATGGGATATCCTGTCTGCTTCTTGTACTATGGATAACCACTAAGAAGATAACAATGTAAAATGTATTAACTGTTGAAAATGTTCTATTAATCAGCTTTGAAAAATAAAAAAAAAGAAATGGTCATAGGGGCCAGGGAGATGGCTCAGTAGAGTAAGCCCTTCCTTGGCAAGTACAAGGGCCTGAGTGCAATCCCTGGTTCCACCAAAACAAAAAAAAGAAAAGAAATGGTCATAATTCCTTATAGTATGTAATGAGAAAGGAATTATTTATTTACTCATTTCTTCCTTTGGTTTTTTTATTTTAGTGTTTTTGTTTTTTTTTAATATAGGCTCTTGATATGTATAGTTAAGGCCAGTGTTAAACTCACTATGTAGCCAAGGCTGACCTTTCACTTGTGATCCTTCTGTGTTAGCTTAAGTGCTGGGATTTTAGGCATGTACCACCATACTTGGATTGTCGTCTGTATGAGAGTGTTCTTCACTTATCAAATGAAGTAGGGCCCTAGATATAGCTCAGTGTCACAGTGTCTACCTGGCAAGCAGGAGGTCCTGGGTTTGACTTCCAGTACTGGGAAAAAAAGCAAACTAAAAGTTAGGCATGGTGTTGCACCCCTATAATCCCAGCACTCAGAAGGCAGAGGCAGGTGGATCACTGTGAGTTCAAGGCCAGCCTGAACCGCACAGGGTAATACTGTCTCAAAAAGAAAAAAAATTTAAAAAGAGCCACTTAAACATGGTTATGATATCATATTTCTGGTCTAAACCATTTGTTAGGTTTCTGGTTAGGAATCAGATACATCTAGTACAGTGGTACCTTGGTTCATGGATTTAATTCTTTTTATGATTCTGTTTGTAAACTGAATTGATTGTGAATCAAATCAAATTTCCCTATGAGGTCAACATTAAACCTAACTATTAAATTTAATTTGGTTTATGACCAGTTTGGTTTGTGACCAGAATCATGGAAAGAATTAAGTTTGTGACTATGGTACCACTATATCAAAGTATAAACCAATATCTCATACTTTTCTGTATTATAATCTAATATATTATATGAAAAACTTGTATTTTATTCTTTTGTTTTGTTTGAGACAGAGTTTTGCAGTGTAGTTCACACTTGAATTCACATAGTTCACACTATGTGTAGTCCAGGCTGGCCTTGAACTTATGGTGATTCCATTTGCCTCAGCTTCCTGAAAATTAGGATTGTGTGAGCCGCCACACCCACCTGAGAAGGCTTGTATTTTATTTTATTGGAGTATTATTTTAAAATTGTTGTGTTCTTGGTTCTGATAATCTTTTAACATTTACTAAATTTTTATTTATTTATGCAAACAGGATTTTAATGTATATTCTGGCATGGTCTTAAATTCACTATATGGCCCAGCCTGGCCTTAAACTTATGGTGATTGGCTTGCCTCAGCTTGTGCAGTGCTGGGATTAGAGGCGTACATATCACATAATTTAGCTATAACTAATTGGCCCAAATCGTTATATTTTATACAGCCTAGTTTAATTTTTTACCTATTTCTTCAGGCATCAGATAGAAGAGATTTTGTTTTTCTTACAATTACTTTAGTTTGATCTTTGTCTTATTTTTAAAATGCTTTCTCGTTTCTTTAAGTCTTTTTCTGTCACATTTGATAATGCCTGATTTGCTTTTTTTATGTATTTGGTATAGGGTCTTACTATGCAACTCAGACTTGTAGTGATCCTCTTGTTTTCAGTTTCATGTGGTACTGATTTGCTTTTTAAGAAGAAAACTTGCAGATAATGATGCATTTAGTGGGGCCTGTTTTTACAAGTCACGAGGACCAGTCTGCCTGTTGATTTTTTTTTTTTTTTTTTTTTTTTTTTAATGAGCAGAATAGATTTATTGAGGGAAAAAATCTGTCCAAGAGAGGGACAAGAGGGGGGTCCCGAGTGGGTGATCCCCTGCCTGTTGATTTTGATAGATTGCTGTCCTTTTGCTAGTTTTATCATTTTCTTTTGGGGGTTGCTGGGATTGAACCCAGGACTTCTTACCTTCTTTTTTTTTTTGTCTTTTTTTTTTTTGAGACAGGGTCTCACTATGCAGTTCAGGCTGTCCTTAAGCTCACTTTGTAGCTCAGGCTGGTCTCGAACTCACAACAATCCTCCTGCCTCAGCCTCCCGAGTGCTGGGATTACAGGCGTGCGCCACCACGCCCGGCTGACTTCTTACCTTCTAGGAAGCCTCTGATCACTGAGCTCTGTGCCCACTCTTTCCTGTTTTCAGCACTTTGTTCTTCTGCTATATGTCCTTCATGTCACAAGCACTAATCCCGGGCCTCTTTTGTTTCATTTCTTTGGGTAAAGTGAACAAAAGCAGAACTAAGTCCCTGCTCTTGCACTGTGACCCCTCCAGCATTGTTCAGCATTGTATCTCTGTTGTTCCCTTGTGTATTTGGATGCATGCTCTGTTGCTATTGTAGCAGTTGTTCCAAGAAGCCCAAGGCTGGTAGCTCATGTTGTTACCTTCCAGACTCTCCCCATTTGGCTTTTTGCATCTGTGGATCTGACTTTTCCATCCTTTCCAAATCTTAAAACTTTCCCACTTACAAATCAACAACAACAAAACTTTCTCACTATAATTTTAGAGCTTACTTTTATTATTATTATTATTATTATTATTATTATTATTATTATTATTATTAATGTATTTGGTACAGGTTCTCACTATGCAGCCTGGGCTGTTAGTGATCCTCCTGTTTTCATCCTCCCCAGCACAGGGTTTTCAGGCGTGTGCCACCACACCTGGACTGGGTTGGCTCAGCACGTTCTGGGAACAGGACTAGGGCTCAAATCCTGGTCCCAGTGCTTGCCAAAGCAGTTGCTTCGTCTGCTGAGATATCTTGTTGCCCTAGAGCTTACTATTATTGACAAATTCTCTCTAACCTTAACCTTTCCAGAGTGATGCCTTCACTTCTGACTCTGATAGAGATCTGTTTCTGTACCTTGGGGACATTGCTTCCCAGAGACCTTCTTCAGTAATTGGTGTGTTCTCTCCCAATTGCTTTTAACATTGGAAATAGTAGTTCTTCAAGGTCCTATCCTGATGATTTTTCTACTGTCTGAGGGTTTCCAGCTTTGGAACTTGTGCCATCAAACCACATCATCCATGTCTTTTTCTGTTGCTGTCATCTCCCAGTCATTTCTCCTCAAGTCTTCCATTCTTCCTGGACGGTTTTAGGCTCCTTGACCTAGCGCCCTTTCCAGTACTGTTGAGTCTAAAACACAATGCAAATAAGAAGATCTTCCTCCTCCTGCCAGTGTATTTTCCTAAAATTCTAAAATGTTTTTGTGAAACTTAAGGTTCATCATTTAGGAAAATAAAGGTATAGATGGCCAAAAATAAGTTAGAAAAATAAAGGAGAAATGTATGTCTTTTTAGTAGTTAACTTAGTGGGAAATTTCAAAAGTCAAATTTTAAAGTTCTTGGGGCCAGGGAATGGCAAGTGCAAGGGTCTGAGTTCAATCCCCAGTTCCACCCCCCCCCCCAAAAAAAAGGAAATTTAAAAAAAAATTTTTTTTTTAAGGAATGAACACTTACATATATTTACATAGATATTTAGAAATCTATCCATATACAGCATAGTAGCATTATAGCATCACTGTCTTGTGACTTTTTTTTTTTGGTCTTATTTTTCATTTACTACCCTTTAAAAAAAGGGTATAGTAATAGCTGGTATGTCATGACAAGAAGTACATATTTAGAAGACCAGAATGGAGGAAATTTTTTTAAAGTTCTTAAAGGAAATTCAAGATGGCAGTTCTAAGTGTTGAATAAAGTTGACACTCAGGGTTTTTTTTTCCATTATACTGTTTTAACATTTGCCTACCCTTTCTTTGAAGTTTGATCAAGGAGTACCACAGAGAATAGTTCTGAATCTACCAGGAGCTCTTGGTAAGGACTTCAAAGAATCTTTTAATTCTAGTGTCTTTTATCTTTGCACCTGGAAACATTTGTGAGAAAAGAGCTTGTGCCAAATTAGAGTCAAGCCCATTTGGAATTAGGGAGAGACAGTGGACATATATTATGCTCGGAAATAACTGGATTGGTTTTGTTTAGGCCTGCACACTGGATTGTGTCCCCAGCCCTGTTTTATTTTATTATCTTGATAGGGCCTAGCTGAATTGCTGGGGCTGGGTTTAAACTTGCTGATCCTCCTGCCTCAGCCACCCAGAATGCTGAGATTATAGGAGGAAGCCAGTGGGGCTGACTGATTTTTAGCAACGAGTATGAAAACCTAAAAATAATGATAGGGTTAGATTTTCCAAAGATGAGCGTTTGAGATAGTAGGAAATTACAGTGAGATATGGGTGTCATAAACTACATGCTCATAACCTGGAGCTGCGAAGATATTTCTAAAGGCAGAGTACCTACAGGGGTCAGGAAGGGAGCAAACGTTCACTGATGTGAGTCTGTGTAAGATTGCAGTGGCACTTGTGCAAGGCTGCAGTTACTGGCAGTCTTGTTAGTTCGTGTTATCAGGCAAGATACACTTGAGAAGCCCTCTGAGACCCTCCTAGCTACTACTTATTCTTCATCTTCCTCCTTTTTCTCTTCCTCTTTTGATTATTTGTTGGGGCTTAACACAAGTGATTCCATTTTGGTTGTGACAACTTTCACAGCTCAAATTGTTTTCTTAGTACCTCTCAGGATATACTAGTAACACATAAAGATGCTATTATTTTTGTCTTGTTAAAGGGACAGTCTTTTATTTAAAATTTTTTTAAAATTTATTTGCTTACTTACCTGTCTGGTATAGGGTTTCACTGCACAGCTTGGACACATAGTGATCCTCCGGTCTCAGCCTCCCCAGTGCTGGGATTACAAGCGCACACCATCACACCTGGTCTTTGTGGCCAGCTCAGTGCACCCAGGATTCTGGGGCTGGCACAACATGCAGTACCAGGGATTGAACCTGGGTCCTTGTGCTTGCCAAGCAGGCACTTAGACCACTGAGCTACCTTCCCAGCCCCTAGTTTTTTTATTTTAAAGAGAATAAAAAATAATTAAAGGGCCAGCCAGATAGTTCAGCGAACTAAAGTTCCTACTTAGGTAAACATAAGGACAGGGGTTTGATCCCTGGCGTGCTGTGTTGGCCTTGCCCCCAGGGTGCGCTGAGACAGTGATTGAGACTGGGCATGATGCCACATGCCTATAATCCCAGCTCTTGGGAGGATGAAAAGAAGAGGATGACTACAAATCTGATCTGTGTACTGAGACCTTATAGACCCCATACTAAATTTTAAAAAATTTAAAAATTTAGGAACTACAGAATTTCAAAAACAAGATGATAGAATTCAAGAATCGTTTTTATATTGCCCATTGCCTTCAAAGTAATTGTACAGATTATCAGATATAAGCATGCAAAATTGCTCAAAAAAGAAAAAATTAAGCATTAACTGTTCCTTTTAATAAACCAATAGAAATTAGTAATACATTTATCTTAGCTATCGTGTGTGTGTGTGTGTGTGTGTCTGTGTGTATTTTTTCATTTCTTCTCCTTTCCCTCATTCCAGTTATTCTTTCCTATTGAACAGTTTTTTTTCCCTTTCACAATATATATTGTACCTTTTGGATTTCATTTATTCTTTCAGCTTCTTACACAAGGGAGACATTATGCTATTTAAAAGGGATGGTCTTTTAAGATCATTTTATTATTTATTTATTTTTAAAAGTATTTAGTATAGAGTCTCTAGGGTGTCACTACACAGATTGGACTTACAGTGATTCTCCTGTTGTCAGCCTCCCAAGCACAAGGATTACAGGCACATACCACCACGCCCAGTCTCAGTTGCCTGTCTCAGCGCACCTCAGTAGGGCAGGCCGGCATGTTATGCCAGGGATTGAACCCCAGTCCTTGTGTCTGCCTAAGCAGGCACTTTAATCCTCTGAGCTATCTGGCCTGCCCTAAAATCACTTTAAATATCTAAAGAGCACTTCCTTTTTAAAATAATTTATATCACTTTTTCTGTTAGAGGGTTTTAAAAGAAATGTTGACACCTACCACTTACTAAACTGTGTTTGGAACAGCAAAGCATACTACTGTACATACCATTTTACCGAATCTTCACTCCCTTATGAGATCAATATTAGTCCACTGATTGAAGACCACAGAACTGCCAAGTGGCAGAATCAGAGAATGCTTAACCTTTTTGTTGCCTTTCTTCCTTGGGTGGGGCTGCGGTGTTGTATAGAGCCCTTGCGTAGTGTGCAGAAGGCTCTGGGTGTACGGTATCAACACACACACCATCTTCCTTACTCTTTCCTGCCCTCAGAGGGAGGACTACAGAACTAATAAGGCCTTCCTTATTAATACAGCTTTTGTTTTGGCAGAACCGGGATTCAACTTAGGCCCTTGTGCTTGCCAAGCAAGTGCTTATTCTACTGAGCTATCTCCCTGGCCTCTGATACAGTTCTGAAGGCTTTTAATCATCTTGTTGGGCTGGGGCTATGGCTCAGTGACACTGCAAGGTCCTAAGTTTGATCTCTGGATCAAAAAAAATATGTTGCTTTTTGAGATTTATTTTTAAAAATACCCCTTATGTGGTCTTGCCTGTGTTCCATTACTTTTTTTTTTCTTTTTTTTGGAGTGGGCACAGGGAATCAAAGTCAAGAACAGCATACCACCAAGGTACTTCCCAGCCCTTTTTAGTTTTTATTTTGAGACAGTCTCACTATGTTGCCTAAGCTGGTCTCCAGCTTTTAAGCCTCCTGCCTCAACCTCCAGAGCAGTTGAGGTTATGAGTGTGATACTACGAACACATACTTACTCATGTTCCTTACCCCTAGAGGGATTACTCCGTCTGCGATAGGCCCCTTTCCCCTTCACACTGATCTCTGTTACTTTGCATTTCTGAAGTGCTTATTCTGTTGTGCTGCCTCCGTGTGTGTATATTCCTTACCTTTTACTTGGGATGGGGTCTCATTAAACAGTCCAAGCTGGCCTGAAACTTACTATATTGCCTGGGCTTATGTCTTTGTTACCTTTCTCGTTGCTGAGACAGAATACACGATACCCAAAGGAAAAGGTTTATTTGGATTACAGTTTATAGAGGTTTCAGAGAGCTTGCCCACTAGTTCAGTTGTTTAAAGAGCTGCTTGGGCAAATGCAGTGAGGTGTAAGGGATGGCGTTTTGATCCCTAGCTGCACAAGACACACCACACATGCCCTTAAAGGCAACCAGAACTAGACAAAAAAAAAAAAAAAAAAAAATCCTTCTGTAAAGGTTTCAGTTCCTAATCTTCTGGCTTCATGGCAGGATGGCAAACAGGACTTGCAGAGGAGAAACTTTCATGGTGGGTGGAAGGCAGTGAAACAAGGGAGGGCGAAGAGAAGCCTCTTCGTGTCTCTTACATTGTGTCCAGGCTACTATGACCAATCAGTGGGCTGATTTAGTCATCACCCACCCTCAGTCCTGGCATTGTTCCATAAATCAATCACACACTTTACTTTCAGGCACCTCTGAAAAAGTGCCAGCTATACCCGAGGCTTTGGGAGGATGTGTGTGTGATACAGTCATAACAGTATGTCTTGAACTCACAGCCACCTTCTTTCTTCGCTTGCCCAAGTGCTAGGATGACAGGTGTGTATACCACATCTGGTTTACTCATTGCCTTTTTTGTTTGTTGTTTGGTTTCTTTCTCTTTTTGTGGTTTTAGGGATTGAACTCAGAATCTTGTGCTTTCTAAGCAAGCACTTATTCTACTGAGTATCTCCCTGGCCCCTGTTTCTTTTTGAGACAGGGTCTTGCTATATATTTAGGGTGCCCTGAACTCACTCTATAGCCCAGGCTGGCCTCATACTTATGACAGTCCTCTGGCCTCAATCTCCCAAGTGCTGGGATTACAGATGTGTGCCACCATGCTGGTTTACATGTTGCCTTTTAAAAAATGTCATCTTTTTTCATGAATATAAAGTAGAAATCATATTATTACAATGATGGAGTGTTGTAGTTGTCAGCAACTGTATAACTGTAAGATATCTATATTTGAATGTTGCATATCAGATTGTAAAGTTAGGTTTTCATTATGCTATAATATGTTAAGTTATTTATAAAGCAAGGCAGTGTTAGGATTGTAACATCATTGGTATGTCATTTTTATTATTGTGACATTACTTTAACATTGAGTCTTATAATTATTGGTACATACATTAATTTTATTTATTTAAGGTGGAGGGCCTTTCACTCTGCAGTTCACACTGGCCCTAAACTTAACCATATAACTCAGGCTGGCCTCAAACTTGGAGTGATCCTCCTGCCTCAGCTTTCCAAGTGCTAGGATTAAAGAAATGTGCCATCATGCCTGGTACATAATATACTTGTAATCTCAGCACTCAGAAGGCAGAGGCAAGAGGGTTGATGTGAGTTTGAAGCCATCCTACACGACATAGTTCAAGGCCAGCCTGAACGGCACAGCAAGACTTTGTCTCCAAGAAATGGTGGAGTGGTATGTGTGGGGTCCTATATAGCTTAGTGGCACAGTGACTGCTTGACAAGCATGAGGTCTGGAGTTTGCTTCCTGGTATCAAAAATGTATGTAACTTGGCCCTGTAAGTCAGTGATCCTTTTTTCTTTTTTTGGTACTAGGAATTGAATTTAGGACCTTGTCCTTGCCAGGTAGGCACTTGTGCCGCTGAGCTATTTTCCTAGCCCAAGTCAGTGATTCTTAAAGGCTTTAGTGAGCCACTGTTGCTGATAGACGAATTGAATCACTTACATATTTGGAGAGGCGAAATTTTTTAGTAATTAATGTCTTTTAGGGAGAAAACTACAAATTTGCCATAAAACATTTTTTGATAGCATTTCTGACACCCAAAATGAAAACCTAGAAAAATGTTTGTTTCTATAGAGTATAAGAAATGTTACACACGTTAATTCTGTTCTTGTTTTTTGCATTGCTGGGGCTCACTCCCAGGACCCATGCATGTGCCAGGCAAGGACCCCTCACTGGACCTGGTGAAAGGGCTTTTAGTGCATCTCACCTGAGTGATGTGTAAGGTAGACTCTGAACTTTTATGCCAGGTAGTAGTACTGGCCCAAACTTACACTTTGGGAAATAGAAACTGAAGTAACAGCTCCTTTGTTATTGGGGGGAAAATAATTTTGAGTAAGAATTTTATTATTGAAAAAAGAAACCAAAAATTTGTTGTGAGAAAAGTATTTCTAACTCTTTCAAATCATATAGCTCCACAAACTTTTCTGGTGATTTACCTCCCCTGGAGCATTACTGACTATGGTACTTGTTTTACACTGTCAACTCAGTCAACTCCTAGCTAACTTTTTTATATTTTGATGTTTGTTACTGGTTATTTTGTAGCCTATGCCTCAACCAGATCCTGTCCATAGTATTGAAGAAACACATGATCAAGTGCTGAAAACCAGATTAGAAGAAAATGAAAGTGAATTCCTTGAGCAAGGACCTATGATAGAACAACTTAGTAAAATGTTCTTTACGACGAAGCATCGCTGGTATCCTCGCGGGCAGTAAGTCGTATTTTCTGTCTTCAGTGTCCACACACATACTTGAACTACTAAATGGCGTTCAGTACTTCTTTCCTTCCTTTATGTCCTGTACTGGTGCATCCTCAAGAGGGTGTGTTATTGAAAGAAGTAAGACTGCTGCCAGGCCTGGGGGCGCATCCTGTAATCCCAGCACTTGGGAGGCTGAGGCAGAAAGATTGTTTTGAGTTTAAGACCAGCCTGAGCTATAAAGTGAGCTTAAGGCCAGCCTGAACTGCATAGTGAGACCCTGTCTCAAAAAGACCAAAAGAAAAGACTGCTGATGAGGCAGCTGGGCATGGCTGTGAGCCAGCCCTCAGACCGGAGGAGCGCAGCAAATCCAGGCCAGCCTGGGCTACACAGTGAGTTAGAGGGAAGCCTGAACTGCATAGTGAGGGCCTTACTCAAAAAAACAAAATGAAACACATGACAGTGACATTGGGTAAATAAATGTGTAGCTCTCAGCCTGCTAGATGGCAGATATGCCAAGTTCATGTCTTCTGAAGTTGAAGAATTAATTCTAAGGAACAGTGAAAGTTAAGAGTAGGAAAATTAGGGCCAGCAAGATAGCTCAGCAGATTAAAACACCTGCTTAGGCAGATGCAGGGACTGGGGTTTGATCTCCAGTGTGCTGTTTGATCTCCGCCCCTGGGGCATGCTGAGACAGACTGGACTGGGTGTGTTGACATGCACTTGTAATACCAGTGCTTGGGAGGCTGAAAATAAGATCACTGAGTCTGATCTGTGTAGTGAGACCCTGTAGACCCTACACTAAAATATATAAAGTAAAATGAAGTAAAAACTAATAGTAGGAAAATTACTGGGGGATAGGAGTAGCTCTGACAGAGGAGGGGTCCTGAATGGGTTGCCAATGATTTCCCTTCTTTAAGAAAGTTTTGTAGGGCAAATCATGAGGTGTGTATAATGTGTGTCAAAACTCTAATCAACCAATAAGATTATAAGCATAGCTGCTTGGCTAATACTGATCTAGTAGTAACGGGAATATGGATGACATCATTAACCTTGGCTGATACCTGTAGCTTCAGTTGCTGTTAGTCTTGGTGGGAGAGGATGGCCCACCCCTAATGAGACAGTGGTTTGTACAGGGAAGCTCAGGGATGGCACCAATAATCTCTAGTTTCTATTTATCACTTAGAGAAGTGTATAGATCTGGCCACTGTGACTTTAACCTTCCTCAGAGGCTCCTGCAGCCAGTTTTGTTGTGTCTCGTCTTCTGCACTGACTCCCCTTATTAAGGGCCTACCTCTGTCTGCCCAAAAAATTTTTACCTAATTTAGCTGTTTATAATAAGGCCATTAGCACTCTTAGAGCCAAGCATGTGCTCTTTCGGCAGTTGTGTTGAACACCCTGCGTATGTTGCATGTGTCCACTCTGGCTTGAGCCTTGGTGGCACAGCCATGGTTGTCTTGTCAGGCTCTTTGTGCTACCCAGTGAGTCCATCCCGTACCATCCACCTGGACATTCACACACCTACCACTCCCGTGGTTCACAACCTTATCTGTGAGACGTACAGACCATGGGCCCATTGTGAATGTGTTCTTCTTTTTAATTTTATTACTGGTAAATTGGGTTTTGACTGCTAATTAATTTAACCTGCTATGTGTCTCACCCATCAGTATTATTAGGTACTTTCACTTGTAAGCAGACTTTAGATGGAATTTCTTATCCCTATATGCTTATAACAAGCTCAGCAAGGCAGTATACAAACCCACAACCAAAGCCCAGACATGAGCTTACATGCATAGGAAACATTTTTACCTAGAATTGTACTTTCTTTTTTTTATTTTTTTGGTGGAACTGGGGATTGAATTCAGGTTCTTGTGCTTGCCAGGGAAGCGCTATTCCACTGAGTCATCTCCCCAGCCCCTGTACTTTCTTTTTTTATATATATATTTTAGGGAAGGGTCTACAGGGTCTCACTACTAGATTGGACTTGTAGTGATTCTTCTGTTTATAGCCTCTCAAGTGCTGGATTACAGGCACACACCACCATGCCCATTCTCAATTGCCCTCTCAGTGCTCCCTGGAGGCTGGGCTGGCACAGCAGGCCTAGGGGATTGAACCCACGGCCCTTGCATCTGCTTGCAGGTGCTTCAGTCTGCTGAGCTATTTGGCCATCTCTGAAATTATACTTTCAAATCATTTCTTTTCTTCTTTTTTTTTTTTTTTTTTTTTGGCGATACCAGAGGTTGAACTCAGGACCATGCACTTGCCAGGCAAGCACTTATTCTACTGAGCCATCTCCCCAGGCCCTTTTCTGTCTTTTTTGAGGCAGGGTCTCACTATGCAGTTCAGGCTGGCCTGGAGTTCACTTTGTAGCTCAGGTTGGCCTTGCATAACGGTCCTGCCTCAGCTTCACTAGTGCTGGCTTTGCAGATGTGCACCATCACACCTTTCATTTTCAGATCATTTCAACAGATACTTATGGGTGGACCATGATTTGTTTCTCTATTAATGCATACACGGGGATTTTGAATTCTTTGTGGCATTTGGCTTATGTAAATAAAGCTATGCAAAGGTTCAAGTATAAGTTATTGTATTGACATGTTTTCATTTCTTTTGGGTGCATTCTTATGAGTAAGATTACTAAATCATATGGTGGAGACATTTTGAAATCAGTCAGAAGCTATCAAAGCAATTGACCTCTTACATTTCCACCAGCAGTTGTGAATTTTAGTTGCTCCACATCTTCCTCTTAACTTCATACTTAAGTCTTTAAGTTGTATTTCATTGTAGCTTTTTTTTTTTTAATAGTATAGATTTTATTTTATTTTGCAGTACTGGGGATAGCACTCAGGACCTTGCACTTGCCATGTAGTTGCTTATGCTGCTGAGCTATCCCCAGCCTTCATTGCAGTTTTAATTTACATTTTCTCCAATGTCTGGTGATACTGAGCATTTTTCGCATGACCATTTCTATGTTTGGGCAGGGTCTCTTACTTGGTGGGCTCTCTGTGCTTTTGAACAAGCACATTGGGATGTGTTCTTAAGATGTAGGACTTAGAGATCAAAGGACTTTATGAGATTTATGCTGTGTAAATATTTCTTGTCTATGGCTTCTTCACTTCCTAAATAGCTTTTTTATTTCCCCAGTACTGGCAATTGAATTCAGAGCCTTGTGCATGCTAGGCAGGTGCTTATGCCACTGCACTATCATCTCCCCACACCACTCCTAAATAGCTTTTGAAGTTCACAAGCTTTTTAATTTTGATGAAGCCTAGTTCACAGTGTTTTCCTTTGTAGCTTGGGCTTTTTCTTATATTTAAATAATCTTTGCCTAACCTCAAACTACTTACAAGTTTTATGACTTTAGTTGTAATACTTAAGTCCACAATTCACTTGGGCTGATTTTTATGTGTGGTGTGAAATGTGAGTTAACTTTTTTTTTTTTTGCACATGGATAGTATATCTACGTAGTTGTTAAAGGAACATTGGTTGAAAACATTGTATCTTCCCCACTGAATTGACCTAGTGCTTTGTTTGAAAGTCAGTATTGGTCTTGGGCTCTATTTTGCTTCTTTAATGCATGTATTTGTCTTGAAGCCAGGTAGAATAAGCCCTCCACCTTTGTTAACTTTTTGGACATCTTATGTTTCCTGCATTTCCATATAAAGTTTAGTTAGTTTTTTACATTTCTATAAAAAGCCGGCTGTGATTTTTGAAAGAGGCCTATATTCGCCTGTAATCAATTTCAGTATATTATTATGATGGTATACCGTGTTTTCTCATTGAGTTTTGGTTTGTTGGTTTCTTTTGTGGCACTTGGGATTGAACTCAGGAGCTTTATACTGAGCTCCAGCTCCAGTTTTTTTTTTTTTTTTTTTTTTTTTTTTTAGACAGGGTCTCAGTAAAACATAGAGTTGGCCCTGCTGAGCTTGCAGTTGCAATCCTCTTGCCTCATCTTCCCAAAGCACTGAGGTTATGGGCTTGGGCCACCAGGGCTAGCTGCTATTTGTCTTTCTATAATGCATTTTTTTTTTTTTTGTAATATATTTAATACAGGGTCTCCCGATGTAGATTGGACTTGAAGTGATCCTCCTGTTTTCAGCCTCTAAAGCGCTGGGATTATAGGCATGTCACCATGCCCAGTTTGAGTAACTGTTTCAGCATGTCCCAGTGGCAGGGCCGGGGATTGAACCCCTGTCTCTGCATCTGTCTAAGTAGGCACTTTAATCTTCTGAGCTACCTATAATGCTTTTTATTTCTCTTTCTTGACTTATTGCTTAGGACCTGAATTACTTTGTTGAACACAGTGTCAAGAATCAACATTACTGCCTTTTCCCCAGTTTGACTGAGGAAAAAAAAAGCTTGGTGTATTATATATGGTACTGAATATAGATGGTCTATTTCAGGTTCAAGAAGTCCTTTTTTTTTTTTTTTGTTTGGCGGAACTGGGGATTGAACTCAGGCTTTTGCATTAACCGGGAAGCACTTATTCCATTGAGCCATCTCCCCAGCCCCAAGAAGTCCCTATTATCTTTTTCTTATTTTTTTTCCTAAATCATGAATGGGTAAATTTTGTTGGATACCTTTTCCCCTGCACTCTGTAAGATGATCTTAAGACCTTGAAGTAATCCGAATAGCATAAGGGAAATGTAACTCCCAGCCTGCTAGCTGTCCCAAATGTCAAGTTCTTGTTCTCTAAAATTGAAGAATGAATTTTACAAACAGTGGAGCTTAAGAAGAGGAAGTATTTATTAAAATAAAGAAAACTTTTTTATTTTTATGTATTTAGTACAGGGTCTACAAAGTCTCATTACATAGATCGAGCTCCTACTGATCCTCCTGTTTTCAGCCTCCCCAGCACTGGCTTTGCAGGTGTGCACCACCACGCCCAGTCTCTGTTCCTGTTTCAGCATGCCTCAGGGGTGGGCCCGCATGGCATGCCGGGGATTGAGCCCCCTTCACTGCATCTGCCTAAGCAGGTGTTTTAGTCTGCAGAGCTCTGGCCTGCTCAAGAAAACTTGTTTTTAAGAGGGACAAGAGTAATCCTGAGTGCATAGCCTGGGGACCCCACTTCTCAAAGGAATTTTATAGAGTAAAACCTTGAGGTGAGGTGGGAGTAAGGTGGCAAAAACTATAGTTAAGTATTAAGATTTACAGGTACAGTCATTTAGGTAACATTGGTTCAGTGGAAAATTACAAGGTGTGTCTGAGGGGAGATGAAACTATTGTCAGGGGGTGGGGTGATAGCTGCAAAAGCACCTGCTTGGCAAATGTAGGTCTTCAGTTTTGGTCCTGGTACCAAAAAACGAGCAAAAATACCTGTCATCAGCCAGTGAGATTACCAGTATAGTCTCATATTGATAAATGGGAATCCCATAGGGAAGCAAATCGTGGAGCAATTGTGCATGGAAGGATCAAGGGCCTTCCTGCAAGGGAGGGGCTAGGGATTGGTGCCCACCCAGGTGATTGCGGGTTGGCGTACTTGTCATCCTTAGGGATATAGGTGGGTGTCAACCTTTCTCTGTCCTGAGGCTTCATTGAATGCATCTCCAGGAGTAGTTGTCTTTTGCACTGATAGCTTGGTGGCCCTGCCTGTGTGCCTGCCCACTGTATTCTTAAGTAATTTAGCTGTCTATAACACTGTGGCTTACTTGTGTATTCTTTTGTGAAGATGCATTTTATTAGGTGATGTTTCCATGTTCATTCAGCCCTGCATTCCTGGTCATGATGTATTATTATTCCTTTAGGATCCTATGCAGTTTGCTAAAATCTGTGTAGCATTTTCACATCTTTGTTTGCTGTGGCTAGTGGCCTTGTCTGTGTCTGTTTCTGGGTAATGCTTGCGTCATACAGTGAGCTGCGGGTATTCCTTCCCCTCTAGTTTTCATTTGGATCTCAAATTTTCTTTGTCAGAAAGCTTGAAATTATGTATTCAATTACTGTAGTTGACAAATAGTGCTATTCTGTTTATTTCTTCTTGTGTCTTTCAAAGAATTTGCCTGTTCACCTAAATTACTGAGTTTGTTTGCAGTTAGTTGTTCATGGTATTTCTTTACTGTCTTTTTAATATTTTTGTAAATGTAGTGATAGTACATCTCTACTTCTTGATAATTCTTTTTGGTGGAACTGGGAATTGAACTTGGGCCCTTGTGTTTGCCAAGTAAGTGCTTAATCCACTGAGCCATCTCCCTGGCTCCCTGTTAATTTGTTGATCTTTTCAAGAGAAACAACTTTTGGGTTCAATTCTGTTATTTTATTTTTGCACTAAGGTGCATCTCTACCCCTTTTTATTTTCATTTTTATTTTAAGACAGGGTCTTGCTAAATTGATTGGGCTGGTCCTTAATTTATGACCTAGTGTCTCAGAATCCCAGAGTGCTGAGTCACAGCTGTGGGTCACCACACACAGCTATAAGTATTAATTTTTAATTCAAAATCAATAACTCAGCTTATTTTGAAATTATCCTCAAGAGCTGATTTTCCAAAGTGCTTAATTAATAGAAAACAATGTTTGCAGAGCTTAGCAACGCATGCCTAAGGGAAGCTGATGCAGGAGGGTCAAAGTTCAACACTATCAGGCCATTTAACAATTTGATGAGACCCTGTCTCCAAAAAAAAGCTCTAGTTGTAGCTGAGTGTGAAGGTATTGGCTTCAGTCCTCACTGCTGTCAAAAACTCAAAAATTTCCATAAAGGGGGAATGTGGCTGATAGATGATTTTTCAAGCAGTTCTACTGAGAACAGCAAAATACCGATATTTAATGTAGGGACTCTTGGTGTATTCTGGAAAGGAACCACAATGGGAATGAGGTAAAGATAGCCAAGAGACAGTGGCTGGGTCAGGTGGAGGGCCTCTCCCTTGAGGAGCACCTGCCCAAGAACTATAGAGAAGGTGGTGTCAGTTTCAGCCTCTCTACCCAGCAGTTGGCACGCTGCAGCAGCTTGTTTGCCTGCTTGGCGGAGCTCCCTTCTTCTCAGGCTGGCTTTATCCATCACGCATAAATATCTTCCAGCTTCAGCAGCTCCCCACAATTTAAGATTTTTATCAGGAGTTAACTAATTAAAATAATCATGTCTTGATTATTTTTATTTTCAAGGTATCACAGACGTCGTATGAAACTGAATCCTCCAAAAGACAGATGATACTAAGATTCATGGGAGAATTGAAGAAAAATGTTATCCTGTGCTTAGTTTGCCACTGGAAGAAATACACTAATATTATATGGTAATAGTCAACTAATAAAATGTCTTTTCACATACTAAACTGTATTTCTTTATTAAAAAATGCTTCATCTTATTTTCCCTTTGAGATATTAAAGTCTACCATTCATGTGTCTGGTATGGTTAGGTATTTTTATATCATCAGCCAAACATTAATAGTATACATGCAGTTAGTAAAAGATTCATATTTCTTCTGAAGGACGTGTAAATTCCCTTAAGAATAAATTTATAGGGGCTAGGGAGATGGATCAATAGAATGAGCGCTTCCCTAGCAAGTGCAAGGGCTTGAGTTCAATTCCGGTTCTGCCAAAAAAACTCCAACAAAATAAAAAAGAATAAATTTATAAATTGGGCGTGGTGGTACATACTTAAATCTCAACGTTTGAGTGGCTGAGGCAGGAGGATTATAGCCAGTTCAAGGCCAGCCTGGACCACATCCAGGAAATAGATATTAGAGCATTTGCATTGACTTTTTTTTTTTTTTTTTGTGGAACCAGGGGTTAAACTCATGCCCTTGTGGTTGTTCTACTGAGCCACTGAGTCATCTCCCCGACCATTGCATTCACTTGAAGGCAATAATTAAATTTGTTACATTTTCATCAGTTGCTGGTATTTGCCAGGCCCTTTCCATAGGTTGATAAACTGCACAGTAACCCTTGAAAGGGGCACTGCCCTCCCTCTCCCAGAGGACTGCCTGAACCAGCCCTGCCTGGCAAATGGGGGAGCTGAGAATGAACACGCAGCAAGTTCCAGGCCAGGCCAGGTCTGTAGTCAAAGCCAAGCTGGGCTGCATAGCAAGACCATCTCAAACAAAAACATATAAAAAGTGAGTTCCTGCTCAATTCATTATTTCTTTTAGTAAAGAAAATCTGAGAATCACAACCCTGTGTTACTCAAAGGAAATGTTTCTAAGTGGCTTGCTTTTTTCATTGATGTTAGTGAGAGGGTCAATATATTTGATAGAAACAATAGCCAGAAATATTAACCAGTTTTGTTGGTGATAAATCCTTGAGAGATGGTTAGGTTTTTCCTTAGGTTTATGTCCCAATATTTTACAATGATCAAGATAGAATAAAAACAAAATGACAAGAATTTTTCTTTTGGGTACAAAGATATAGTAAATGAACTGTTCAGCTCCAGGATGCCCAAGCCACATGCTAAGCTGTCAGTGCTTTGAAGAATGAATCTTGACCTTGTGCTGGGAATATAGCACTGTCCTGGGATTTTCGTTTTAGTGGGTTGCTTATTTTTGGCTTTCTCACACACATTTTATTTCCAGTGTTGTTTCTCCCTGCTTCTCCCTGGTTCTCCTGCCCCTTGCCTCAGAGATAGAGACTCCTTAGTGCCATCACATTTATCTGTGACGCACCGGAGGTAGAACCCAGAACCTTCACACTGAACTACATCCCATCCCGTTTTTTGTTTTATTTTGAGATGGGGTCTTGATGCACTGCCTGGGCCAGGCTTGAACTTGAGCTCCTCCAGACTCAGCCTCCCAGAGTGCTGAAATTTCTTTTTTTTTTTTTTTTTTTTTTTTTGTGATGTGAAAATTAATTTTAAATAATAAACACCAGGGTGGGAAGGAAAGGTCCAGTGTGGTGTGCTCTCCACAGCACATACAGGACACAAGAAAAGCACTTCCACACAGTGGGAACCACGTCGAGACAACCCATGGATATGGACAATCAAAAAGGGTCCTTGACATTGATGAGATGAGGGCTCCCTGCACTTCTGCATTCCTCATAAACCATGCTTGGTGCAAAAATCTGACAGCAGGAAGGAGTCTAGTCAAAACAAAACCAAAATCCCACAGCACCCTTGCTCCCACAGAGCTGTGTACAAGAACACAATGTCCTGGGACAAGCAATTGTGCTCCAAAGCCCTATTTGGGTTCAGAGAGCAGCAGTAGGCAAGAGATGGTGCTGATACAAACGCAGGCATGGTAAGTGACTTGTGATTGTGTAAACCACAAGTCCTCTTCCTCCTGAGCAGGAACCCAGCCTTCTGACCTGGGCCTCACCCTCATCCTCCTGTTGCAGGCCAGGTGTGTACACTCAGCCCCCTCTGCCGTTTGGTCCCAGCTCCTGTTCATCTCGGTCTCCCAGCAGGACCACAGAGCCACCATGGCCCCAATCCCCCGAGGCCTCTGTTCCTCATCCAGCACCCTTTGGGGGAGCTGGCAAGCTTTTCTGCTTGTCCCCACCAAGCACTGCCCTTGCTGCCTGGCTCTGCGTGCCTGCAGAATAGCCCCCACCTCTCACACAAGACTGAAGAGAACCATGATGCAGGGCTCATATTTATCTACATGAACCATGTTGACCGATCAGGAGGCAGACAGGGTCACAGTTCATGTCCAACTTGTGGTCAAGGTTGCCTTGGGTTGCGTTGGAGCTGGTGGGTTTGATTGCTCTGTCTGTGTCCCCATGAAGCGCCCTCCAGGTCATCTTCCAGCCAGAAGCAAGGTTCCTCAGCTTGTTGTTTTCTGCCTTGTGTTTTGGCAGCTCACGTTCTGGGACACTGCATAGAGCAGCAGGGCTTTCACCAGTAGAGCAAGCATGGAGTTCCAACCTGTACTTGATGTGCAGGGGAGGCTGTCGGAGCTGCACAGCATGACTGATGGTGGCAAAGGGCATGGCCTGCACTTGGCCAGACAGGAAGGTCCAATCCAGTGCTTCCGGGCCACATTCTCCTTTTGCCAGGGCACTAGGAGCTTGGGGCTGACATGCAGGGCTGGATGGTGGTCATGTGTCTCACCTTGAGAGCTGCACTTCACCATCAGGCAGGGAGTCTTGGATGAGCCAAAGCACCTGTTGCCATTCCAGTTTCTGAAACAGTTATGCTCTGTGAAGCGGTTCCAGTTGTTGTCCCTGTCTCAGCGCAGGTTGTGGTCTAGAAATCACCTTTGTTGAGGGCTGCACCTCCACAGCTCCTTGGACCTTGCAGTCCACAAGGAGCCTGCGGGCCATGGCTCCTTCAGGCTATTTTGCAGGCAAAGCCCTGAAGATAGGGAAGCACTTCCACTCTGAGCGCTGCAGGGAAGGGGCTTGCTTGGTTAGGAAGGTTCTGCTTTCTCAGAATTATTATTCCGGGATTTATGTTCCAGGGTGGTGACTTCAAGCACCACAATGGCACCCGCCACGACCCCAACTGCGGGGAGAACTTTGATGAGGAGAGCGTCACCGGGAGCGCAAAGGCCTGGCATCTGGTCGTGACAATGCTGGACCACGCACCACGGCCCGAGGCTTTCCTCTGCCCTGCGGGCTGAGTAGCTGGATGGCAGCCTTAGGGAGGTGAAGCAGGACTCGGACCTCGTGGGGCTGGGTGTTGGGAGCTGCCCGCTCACCGCCACCGGCTGTTCGGCTTGGTGTGTCCCACCTGCCGCGCATTCCCCACTGGCTCAAGGACGGCGCGCTCCTCGCGCACCATCCATCCGCAGGGTCTCATCATTTCTGTGCTGTTGTCGCGCTTCCTGGGGTTCCATAGTTTGCTCCGCTCCGAGTCTGGCTGAATTGCAGACGGAATAAAAGCTACATAATGAAAAACAAACTTAATTGCCTGGCTCAAACGCCATTTTAATGAAATATTTATTTCTTTGAGTAAGTTTTTAAAACTTGCATAAGTGGGAGGATCCTTTCAACTGAATAAATGGAGCTAGACCTAAATTTCCATTGATGAAAACCGTTCGAGATGAAACCACCAGAGGGCACTCTCACACAGGGTTCAATTTCAACATCCCTCACCCCAAGGCCGTAATTTAAATGCATCTAATTAGCAGATAATTTGCATATTCATTCGCTGTGAATAAGTAGTAGGATAAATGACAGTAGTAAAATTAAATGTCGAGTCGTCTGAGTCCAATTTTCATTCTGTTGGTCTATCCATCAAACAAAAGTCCTAAGGAGGAAGCATACTTTTGGCTGGCCAAGACAAAATTAAGGACCCTAATACCTACAGAACTAACGCCCACAGAGCAATTCTGATGACATTGTTTATCAACCATGAATATTGTTCACTTGCTTTTAAAAGAGAATAAATAGGAAAATAATTGCCCTACCCACAAGAACATTTTTAACATATTTTATGCACCTTGTTTTGTTTCTCTGCATGAATACGTTTTGGAGATAAAAATAAAAAGGGCTGGGAACGTAGCTCAGTAGTACAGTGCTTGCTTAGCATGCATGAGGCACTGGGTTTAATCCCCAGTATGGTTAAATAAATAAATAAATAAAATAGGGCTTGTTATGCACGCTACTTTGTATCTTGTGCTTTTCCCTTAATAGGAATCTTTTCTACATCATTAAATACTCTGATATAATTGATGCATACTCTATAATCTGAATTATCATAATTCAGTTAACTTTCCACTGTTAGACATCATCATTGTTTCTATTTGTTCCATGTTATAAATAATGCTGTGGCTAACATCCTGTTAGACCACTCCTGAGCATTTCCTTAAGTTAATTTCTGCACGTGTAGCTGTCGGATCAAAAAGCATTCATGCTTACTCATGTAGGTGTGTAGCAGTACTGGGGACTGAGCATGGAGCTGTATCTTCAGGGCCTTTTACAAATTTTGTTTTTTTATGGGCAGCTGGGGGAGTGATGTACACCTGTAATCCCAACACTCCCCAGGCTGAAACAGGAGGATTACTAAGAGTTTGAGGCCTGTCTGAACTGGTGAGATTCTGTCTGGAAAAAAAAAATTGTTTTTAGGGATGAAAGAAGAATTAAGATTATATATATATATATATATATATATATATATATATATATATATATAATCTCTCTACAACGAATGCAATTATGCACTGCATGCTATGATAATCAAAGCCTTTTAAAATTTTTTTTCTTTTCTCAGTAAGTTGCTAAGTCACCCAGGCTGGGCTCGTACTTGTGATCCTCCTGGCTTAGCTTTCCACAACTGGAATTATAGTTGTGTAGCACCATCCTCAGCGCTGGCATGCATTTCTAATGTTTCTAAAGTTTGTGGTTTGTTTATTTACTTGTTTGTTTGAGGCAGGCTCTCACCGTGTAGTTCAGTCTGGCTTTGAACTCATCATGTGGTTCTGGCTGGCCTTGAGCTCTTAGAGATCCTCTTGCCTCAGCCTCCCAAGTGCTTGGATTACAGATGTGTGCCACTCACATTGGCTCAAGTGTGTGGTTTAAACTGTATACTTCTAGTGGCAATATGAAAACATTCTTCCTTGCTTACATAGATATTAATTTTTAAAAATATCAGTTTAGTAGGCAGAGAAAGGAATATGTTTTCTTTTTGATCGGCCACTTTAAATTTGGTGTATGTTGCACTTAAAAGTATGAAATGTAAAACAAAAAAATAAGATATGCAACAAGTTGGCTTAAATGTTACCTCATATGGACAACCACTAGGAAAATAACAAGGTAGAAAGTATTAATTATTGAATCTTTGATGTAATTCAGGTATAAAAAATAAGATATGCAAACAGCCACACTCTCCTTATTTACTGATAAGAGACATATGGTATAATAATGTCTGTAAGTATAATATCATGTATGCACCTTCTATGATACCAAAACATTATGAAAACAGTTTGCAATGTATTAATTTATCAAATCCATCTTGTCAAGGTATCTTAAAACTGTCTCATTGATATTTGTATTTTAATTAAAAAAAATTAAATGTTACCTCAGCAGGCCTACTGTTCCTTCATTCCCTCCACAGTAGTTTACCATGATGTCTCTCCTCTATTTCTCCCCCAAAATACCGTTTGTGCAACAGCTTAAAATTTCACTTTTTTAATAGAAATGAGGTCAGTTTCTATCATACGCAACTCAACAGATTTCTACCTAGCACTGAAAGGTCACACTTAGGCATCCTTTCACTTGATTGTATGATAAATATCTACCTTCTCTGCTTGACTCTAACCAAGTGATGTCCAAGGACCCTGTCTGATTATTTTTATTTTATTTTTTGCGGTACTGAGTATTGAACTGGGGACCTTGTGCTTGCCAGGCAGGTGCTTATGCCACTGAGCTATCTCCTCAGCCCAAAATATATTTTTTTCTGTTTTGGTAATACCGGGGATCGAACTCAGGACCTTATGCTTGCCAGGCAAGCACTTATTCTGCTGAGCTGCTGTCCATCCCCAGCCTCTGTCTGATTATGTGTATCACAGTGTCCCTATGGTACTTGGGGTCATGTTCTGTTCCATAGCATCTGAAACTGACCCAGTGCAAAGGATGTCAGCCTAAGGAACCTCTGCACGGGATTTGGAAAGGAGAGTTCACATGTAGTTCTGAAAAATGCAGAAGCTTGAGACTATGTTTTCTGGGGGTGACGTTTGTAGTCTCAGAAGTTCACTAGTTTATGTCGCATCAGTCCCGGATCTTACCTGCCTGCAACTAAGCACCTAGAAGCATCAGAATGGAAGTACTATTGACAGACACGATAGAAAGTGTGGTTTCTATATATTCTGGGAAGCATCTTTAATTACGTTCCAAGTAGGGTTTTTTTTTGTTTTGTGTTGTTTTTTGACTGAATCGGGGATTGAACTCAGAACGCTTATTCAACTGAGCCCTCTCCCCAGCCCCTCCAAGTAGTTTTAATGGAAGAAAGATGCCATGTCCTTTCATTTTGGATGGCTTCCAGATATTTCAGACAAATCCTACATGGGGAATACTTCTTCAGTTTTATTTTTTGGACGGCTCAGCCCACCCTGGAAGTGGGGCTAGCAAGGAGCCACGTTCCCTGTGCTTGCCTAAGCTTGCCTAAGCAGGCACTTTAGTTTTCTGAGCTATCTGGCTGGCCCCCTTCTCCAGTTTTAGATGTGTAGCTTTTTTTTTTTTGCTTTCCAGAAGATAAGTCTAATTGACTATCAGCCTACAACTATTTTAGTTATTAAGAGCAAAAGTTAATGTTTCCATTTTTTTTTTTTTTTAGGAAAAGCTACTTTTTTTTAAATCTAAAGTTCAAACTAACATGCTAATATTCTTACCAAAATAATTTGCATGTATTCTAATGCCAAAGGAAATATTTCCCAAATGACTTAGCCATTAACCCCCTACTATTTTTTAATGTGGTTTTTAATCTTTTGAAAGTAAGAATATTTTGATTGCACTGGGAAGAAACAGAAAGGATGTGTAATGTGTTTTCTAGTTTTGCACTTAGGCATTCTTTCTGATTCTGTAAGATAACCTCGTATTTGCACAACATCGTCCTGCAGCAAGCTCAGGGCTCCGCAGTTCCTTATTTGGTTACCCAGATGCTGCTAATGTTGCTTGTACATGAACTCCTGTTTTTACATGGAAAAATTGAGTCAGAGTCTCACAGTTATACTCAGGAGTCATGAGTAGAGCCTGATTTATTTTGAGTCCTACAATTTGGCATGAACAGATCACCTTCCTAATGTTCTCTCCAAGCAGCCTATCATTTCGGCAAGCTTTATGAAGCACCTAGACGCAAGACACTATGGGTTTGAAGATGAGACCTCATTCCTAACTGACAAAGTATCTGGCCTAGATGATTGCTGTCTTTCCCCCATTCCTTACCCATAATCCAAAGCACACTTCAGTATCTTGAATTAGAGCAATGCTTGTATTTAGCAACATGGTCAGTATTGAGGTGGGTGGGTATGGGGAGATGGCTTCCCTGGTTCCACAAAAAAAAAAAAAAAAAAAAAAGAAAGAAAGAAAAGAAAAGAAAAAGAAAAAAAAATTGGTGCAGGAGATTAGGGTGTGGCAGACTGGCTGGAGAAATGGGTGTGACCTGTGATTGCTGAGTCCCAGGACACATATGGCAGAATAGTTCCTAAGTCTCTGCATAGAATAAACCAGAGAGAACCAATACAATATAACAAGTAATCCTTGAATAAACCTAGATATAAAGGGGGAGGGAGACCAACCAAAGTGCCATCTTAAATTCTTCTCTCCAGAACTTGAGCAGGTTTTCAACAGGACAACCTAGACCTGATGTCACCCTGAGTAGAGGCAGATGCAAAGCATGGTGCCACTGAGCTCTGCCTCTGCGTTCTCTCTGGCACAGGGGTCTTCTCTCAACACGCAGAATGCACTTTTCCTATGTTTAGTTGGCTCAGACTTGCTCAGCAGAGCATGTTTCTTTTCCTGTATTAGATAAATACAAAACCTTCCTACTCTTTGTGCCTATCTTGTCTAATTCTTTGCTCAGGACAGAAATGACATCAGTCAGATGTGGTCAAGCTGGCTGAAGAGACAAGTGGCACTTGTTAAGTACAAGATTCCAGGACAATATCATCTAATCCCCGGGGCCCCATATGTGGAACTTCTTGAAGCTCCCCTGGGATGTGGATAGCATCAAAGAGACCAGACGCCACACCGTCGCCGCTCTGTGTCTCCTAGCACTGAATGCACTTTTAGTTTTGATTTTATTCTTTCCTCTCTCTGGTCAGCCCAAGTTCACTCTATGGGGCTAGATCCTCCTACACTCCATCGATCCCGTACTTTTCAAGTACATTTTTGATGCTATATTCGGCTTGTCTTTGTTTGTGGCAAGGAGGACCCGAAATACTTTTGGGGGCGAGAATACTTCCTCATTTGGCGATCCATTTCTTTGTCTTTATTTTTTTTTTCTTTGTCTTTATTTATTTATTTATTTATTTTTTTTTGAGACAGGGTCTCACTGTGCAGTTCAGGCTGGCCTCAAACTCACTTTGTAGCTCAGACTGGTCTCGAACTCATAACAATCCTCCTGCCTCAGCCTCCTAAGTGCTGAGATTACAGGCGTGCACCACCATGCCTAGCTTGGCGATCCATTTCTAAAGGAAGAGACACCAGAAAGAATCTAGAAACCACCTTTACAAAGACACCGAGTCACCCCAAAATGTGTGGCAAAAGTGTGGCAATTTGGATTGATCCCATGGTAGCTTTTAACTGGACGCCCAGGTATAATTACCATAAATATGATCATGGGAGATAAAAGCTGAAGGATATCTAAAAGGTGATTTTTTTTTTTTTTTCTAAACTGGGGATTGAACTCAGGCCCTTGCATTTGCCAAAGAAGCACTTATTCTACTGAGCCATCTCCGGCCTCTAAAAGGTGATTTTTAAGAATGGATAAGAACCAAGATCCAGAAAGACTAATCATCATACACAAGATCATAGATTGTGGTGGAACCAAACAATGCCTTCCTTAAACACGGGGTATCTTTTATGTGCATTTATACATGTACACGCTGATGAAATTTACCTCCAGCAAGCCCGTGGCACACTAGTAAAAGCTTAATGACTGGCTCTAATTCATGTTTACTAATTGCAATGGTATAAAAGCTTGCATTATGGCTGATTTTAAATTACCAACAGTTTAACAACTGGCTCACAAAGTTCCTGAACATTTAACAATTCTCACAAGTGGGTATGAACCAGCTCTAGCCCTCCACTGGACATGTCCCTAAAAACAAACATTTACTTACTACTAAACATGGGATTATTTCCTTACTCATCCTAGTTATTCACTCAGATATATTTTACCTGGTTTCATGATTACTTCATCCAGGAAGAAATCAATTCTTACTTGTTAGCTTCAACTTTTCCTTTTGGTTTATTTTATTTTTTATGTATTTAGTACAGGGTCTATAAGGTCTCACTACACAGACCAGACTTGTAGTGATCCTCCTGTTTTCAGCCTCCCAAGGGCTGGGATTACAGGCGTGTGCCACCATTCCCAGTCTCAATCCCCATCTCAGCATGCCCTGGGGGGTGGGGCTGGCACGGCATGCCAGGTATCAAACCCCAGTCTCTGTGCCTGCCTAAGCAGGCATTTTAGTCTACTGAGTTATCTGGTTGGCCCCCTTTTTGGTTTATTTTAAAGATTTGATGCTTGGTTCTCTCTTTAAGGGAACTGTGTGTCTGAAGTTATTAGCAGGGGTGGAGAAGTTGGTTTGTCTGGGATGGCATCTGTCATATTTCTGGTGACTGAGTAACCATCAGGTAGGGTCCTACAAGGTACTGTGAATCTCCTCTCCCAGTAGGCCATGCCTGGTTTATTTGCACACCTTCCTCTTTCCAGGATTGCATGCCTGGGAGCTGCAAGGTCTCTGAATGCCTCATCCTGGAGCTGGTACAGTGTCACCTGCATGAGGCCATCTCAGGTTCAAGGAGAGCGGCAGGGACAGACTGTGCCTGGCAGGGAAAGGCAGCGGATACCATGGTCATTCCATTCACAACAGGACTCCCCGAAGTCTAATTGATTTGTTCATGTGCTGAGATCATTGAGTAGCTGAGGACAGAGCCGAATGTGCATGGTGTGTTAGGTTGCCAACTGGAACCAACTGGAGTTTTGGTTCCCAATGTTTGAAGGAAATTCATAACTTTTACTTGTGAGCCACCTCTTCCTGAATGAGTTCTCACTGATGAACTCAATAACTGAAAGCATCCATATGGATTTAAACCATTTTAAGTCTTTCACACGGAAGAGTGAGTTAGGGATGTTGCAAGACGATGGAGGGTTGAAAAGGAAGGCGGTATGTCCTGCTTAATAATTAGAGGCCAAAATAAGACAGCTAGTAGGCAATTAAGGAATTGTATGCTATTAGTCAAGTTCAGAAGAGAAGCAGTCACTGGAGATTAAAATAGTTGGGAAAGTTGCTTCATAGAGTATCATTTTTTTTTTTTTTTTCTTTTGTGAAACCAGGGATTGAACTCAGGCCCTTGCACTGCCAGGGAAGTGCTTATTCCCCTGATCCTTCTCCCCAGCCCCTCAGAGTATCATGTTTTAATACATGTTACTGAGCTATAATTTATGTAGAATATAATGCATTCAGTTATATACAAAATAGTTAGGATAGGTATATGGCTATTTTCTTTTAATTAGTACAGTTTAAGATTTGTACTAATAGCGTTTGGACAGGACATCATGTCTGCATCTTGTACTATGTAACTACTATGAAGACAACAATATGCAATGTGTAATTATTGGAACTGTCCTACTAACCTGTTTTGAAGCTATATCATTAGTATTTGTTTCTCAATAAAATTAATAAAAAGTAATTCATACAGTTTAATGGTATAGTTTGATAAGATTCAATAAATGTATGTTTCTATATAATTGCCACTTCAGGTAACATAAACATTTTTATCACCCTAAATATTACCTTGGCTGGGGAAATGACTCAGTGCTTCCCTGACAAGAGCAAGGACCTGAGTTCAATCCCCGGTTCTGCCAAAAATAAAAATTAAAATAAAAAATGTTGCCTCATATCTCTTTGCTGAAACTCTTGACCCTAGACTGTCATCAGTATATGGTCACTATTGATTATATTTTTGTAGAACTTAGTATAAATAATATTACAGGGTATTCTCTTTCTCTCTCTCTCTTTGACTGTGTAGTTCAGGCTCACCTTGAACTCACTATGTAGTCCAGGCTAGCTTCAAACTCACATGTGTTCTTCTGAGGGACTGAGGAATTTAAGAGCATCTTTTGCTAAAAGCTGTGACTCCTCACTGGGGCCTACAAATACCCAATGGGGAGGAAAAGCAGAACAAAATTTGAACTTCATGTCTGTACTGCTTGACACATTGTGTCAATTTGAGAAGCTTAATTGTGACTCAGCAGAGATCTAGGCTTCTTTGTAAATAGTCAAGGGCATGGTAGACATTGTGTGAGTTCTACACCCCCAGACCCAGGGTGGCTTGTTTATAATCTAAGGAGAGGAGAGAAGATTACTAGATGGTGTAGCTGCTGCCCTTCCCTTTGCTCTTCATTGTTTCCTTCTGTCATGAATTGCTGTCCTCTGCTATGTGCCACTTTGCCTGGTAGCCAGCCAAGTATAGGCTGAAATCTCCAGAAGAAGTGGAACTCTGAATCCTTCCTCAATCTCTTTATATGCCTTTTTGTGCTGAGTCACTCTGGGGTGGGACCTCATTTCCCTAGAGTGGCCCCTCCCCACCCTGCCCCATAGCCCAGGGTGTAGAACGCCCTAGGGCATTCAGCCAAGTTGACCCAGTGTATGGACCACTATGGTGTTGTAACCCTTGCCATCTAGAAACTTTGGGTCAAATCCCTTCAGAGATCAGCCCACAGAAATTTTTTTTTTAATTATTATTTTTATTTATTTTTATTTTTATTTATTTTTTTTTTTTGTGGGAACAGGGATTGAACTCAGGCTCTTGCACTTGCCAGGGAAGCGCTTATCCCACTGAGCCATCTTCCTGGCCCAGCATATTGGTTATTTAGGTAGAGTCATGCTAAAAGGTGGCAAAACATGTGAGATTAGCCCTGAATTTACATTATCTCATCCCCTTTTAAGACTGAAGACATAGGGGCCAGGGAGATAGCTCAGTAGAATAATTGCTTACCTGGCAAGTGTGAGGGTCTGAGTTCAATCCCTGGTTCCACCAAAAATAAGAGACTGGGCCGGGCGTGGTGGTGCATGCCTGTAATCCCAGCACTCAGGAGGCTGAGGCAGAGGATTGTTGTGAGCTCAAGACCAGCCTGAGCTACAAAGTGAGCTTAAGGCCATCCTGAACTGCATAGTGAGACCCTGTCTCAAAAAGACAAAAAAAAAAAGACTGAAGACAGCAAGCTAAGTATTGTTGGAGTCTCTGCTTCCTCCTCAGGAGGCTCAGGGCTGCATGTTCTGGCCTCTCAGACTCAAAGGGGCCTTCTGGCAGAGCCACACACCGATCTTTTCTGCAAAAACCCCCTAGACGCATTTTTGCCTGAGCTAGTTTGACTTGGGGTTCAGTTACAGTTCACTATAAGAGAGAAACCTCACTCCTACAGTGACTTCAAATAAATTGGGCCTTAATTTACATGGCCAAAAGCCAACTTCATTTACATCATCCAAAGGTAAATTCATTTTTATACGTGTTTCCAACATCCCATCCAAAATGCTCTGAAATAAAATGACTCACATGACTTGCATTTTTCCTAATAAAAGCTGCAGTTGTTCAAGACAGTTTTTCTATTTATATCTAATATTAGATCATCTATCCAGACAGCCCCCAGAGGATCTCTTTCACATGGATAACCTTAGTTTAAATAGCATTTCCTTTCCTCACTTAGCCCATCCCACTATTACTTTGAATTTATATTATCTTGTCACTTTGTCAAATATTTTCTTCTCTCAGAAATGAATAGTTTGGAAGAGAATGTATAATTTTCTGCATTTACCCCTTTAGTTTCAAATAATTTCCCATATGACTTCTCAAGCTTACTCTATATGTAACTGAGAATTATTTTCATGAGTTTGACTGTTCTTACACTTTTTACTTTCCCCATCCTTAAGACTAAGAAGAAACCCATTTATCTTTATGTTTACCTAAATAAACATTTATATCAAGAGCACTTATTCAAGATGATTAAAGGTTTGGTTCTTTTTTTTTTTTTTTTTTTTGTTTTTGTTTTTGAGACAGGGTCTCACTATGCAGTTCAGGCTGGCCTTAAGCTCACTTTGTAGCTCAGGCTGGTCTCGAACTCACAACAATCCTCCTGCCTCAGCCTCCCGAGTGCTGGGATTACAGGCGTGCGCCACCACGCCCGGCTAGGTTTGGTTCTTTAAAAAGAGTCATGGTTTTGGTTCATTGCTTGTAATAGCAGTGTTAATCATTGCATTCCATACTTTTTATGTGTCTATTTCTCCTTAAAGACTCAACCAAAGACTTTCTCCAGGGGATTCATCTTTTTCCTACTCCTATTGTATGAGATTCCAGTGGCACCCTAACCCCCTACATCAACAGCAGTGGCCCAGGAGCTGGCAAGATAGCTCAGTGAACTAAAGCGCCTGCTTAGGCAAGTTTAGGCGAGCACAGGGGCCATAGTTCCATCCCCAGCACACATGCTGTGCCAGCCCCACCCTCAGGGCGTGTGGCTCACGCCTGTAATCTCAGTGCTGGGGAGGCTGAAAACAGGAGGATCACTGAATCTGAGCTGTGTAGTGAAATCCTGTAACAACCAAATACATTAAAAATAAATAAATAGTAGTCGCTCAGGCTCAAGACAGACTGTAAGTGTGTTCCTGTGATGGACATAGACCTACACTGGTGCAATCAGGGGGTATTTCAATACTTTATGAATGCCAAAAGTAACTAGATTTTCCTTCTGTAGGAGATGTAAATTTGAGGACTGGTGAGGCTGACATTTCTGTAGCCATCTCATGACCAGGAGGGAATAGTTCATCTTCTTCAAATGGAATCAAACCAAAGAATACATGAGAGGTAGAGAAAGAAACCAAGTTCTAATGAAGTGAGCCCCAAAAGTGAACTCTTCAAGAACTGCTGCTTAGCCAGGTGTGGTGGCCCGTGCCTGTAATCCCAGCACTCGAGAGGCTGAGGCAGGAGGACTGTTGTGAGTTTGAGACCACCCTGAGCTACAAAATGAGCTTAAGGCCAACTTGAATTGCATAGTGAGACCCTGTCTCAAAAAGCCAAAAAAAAAAAAAAAAAAAAAAACTGCCGCTCAAATGAAGCTTTTGTTAACAACCAAAAGAATCTTTACTAGTGTAAGAATTACATGAAATTTACTAAGGTAAGATAAAAACTGGGATAGACACAGATGTCTGATTTATTTTTTCCCCCTGGCTCAGCCCATACTGAGGGTGGGACTGGAGCAGCATGTGATACTTGGGATCAAACCGCAGTCCCCTGCGCCTGCCTAAGCTTGCCTAAGCAGGCACTTTAGGCTGCTTAGCTATCTCACCTGTCCTGATTTTCTTTTTTAAGAACAAAATTTGAGAAATGAATAAAAACTCAGCTTACTGGTCTTTTCAACTTATACCAATGTATAATACACAGAAACATGCTTTACCAATTCCCCAACTAGCTCCTGAGCCAAACAAGCTGACAATTATGCTCAACCCTCACCATCACTAATCAGAAAAATTGGCTCATTGTAATAGCTTGTTGTCATAGGATTCTAAGAGGCTGGATTAAGTCTCTCAGACGCTGGATATCAGAATAACTAATTGGATTTTAGAAGGAAATGTTTAGGACTTTGTTTCTATGCATTACTTTTTTCTCAACAAACAACTGTAGCAAATACATTGGTGGGGGCTTTTCCCTTCTGAATTTCCATTCCAGCCAGGTCCCAAGAATATCAGCTGGTGCCGCCCACGATTCGGGCAGGTCTTCCCTGCTCAATGCACAGAGCCACACACTGATCTTTTCTGCCAAACCTCCCTAGACATAGCTGAAGCTGCCTCCCCAGCCCTCTGGGCATCATTCAACCCAATTGAATTAATGCTCCGAATTAACCATTATACAAGTGGCCTGAAAAAGATCCATAATCCCATAAAATTTTAGACCCAAAGGAGTTCACATCATAGATGCTTCATAAAACAGGGATATGGATTTGTGCCATTTTCAACAATATAGGTTCTGTCAAAAAATGTATATATGCTTTGGCAATTCCCTCTACTAATAAATGTCCCCAAATGAATAAGCATCCCTTGTGACCGTAGAGACCCAAGGTAACTTGTGTTAATCTCATTATGTCTCAATACGTTTAGTATTAAAAATATGTATGCAAGTTTTATTTTCCTGATAAAACATTTTTTTTGGGCTGACTCTGTAGGTTGAAATATGTTTTGGGTTAAATCCTTAAATACCTGAAAAATTAAATACATGAAAATGATGGTCTTCCAGTCCTTCTTGACTAAGGCTGTACTGTACAAGAGAATTTGGCCATAACTGAGTCTTCTTGGGGCTTGGCAAACTTAATAATTCTTACCTCTTTTTCTTCATGATGTAACTCTTACGGTGAGGCCAAAAGAAAAATGAATATTTTTTTCTGAAGTAATCTTTCAGGATTGTTATGCATGTTCATGTATATTAGAAAAAAAAAAAAAACATGTGGGGCAGAAAATAGAAGCAGCTTAGAGCAGCAGGCTTTCCTGCAGGTGCTGGCCCTGTCCCTCTCCATGCGAACTACTCACGAGTACCAGTCTTAAGTCGCTGATGCACACCCAGAGCCAGGCACAGGGCGGGGCACTCAGGACAGGTGCTCCACACACGTGTGCTAAACAAACTAACTCGTGGGTCTCACTTGAGGCCCTTGACCTTCCTCTATTAATGAGACAACCGTATGGTAACCACCAACCCCACAGTGCCTTGACAAAATAAAGGTGTATTTTTCACTCCTGTTACATTCTAACTCAGGTCAGTGTTAGAATGGTGGAGAAAAATACTTCTGCTTCACGGAGTCATCCAGGAACCTAGCTAGGCTCCTTCTCTGTGGGCTGGCAGGTAAGACAGAGAGGATTTAGAAAGCAAAAGACTGTCTGCTAGGTTTTCCTGGTCCTGACAGGGGCTTATGTCACTTCATTCACCTTCCATTGCTCAGGGCCAAGATTCATGACCAGCCATTCCTCCAACCCAAGATGGTTGGGCCTAGTATTTACTTTATTGATCATTTCTTTTCCTTTTTTTTTTTTTTTTTGATCATTTCTTTAGAATAGTAATTTTTTTTTTTTTCTTTTGGTACTGGGAATCAAACTCAGAACCTTATAGTTGTCAGGCAGGTGCTGTGCTACTGAGCTACCCCCCAGCTCAGAGTAGTAAAATTTATTGGAGAATTGAAATAGCTCCTGAGAGACAGAGTGGGTTGGCCAGTAGTTTGATTTACTTATTTAGGCATGTATATATGTGTGATGTATGTGTGTATGTATGTATTTACTACTGGGTCTGTAGGGTGTCACTCCATAGATGGGGCTCGTGATGATCCTCCTGTTTCCAACCTCCCATGTGTTGGGATTACAGGGGCACGTCACCACACTCAGTCTCAGTTGCTTCTCAGCATGCCCAAGGGGCAGGGCCAGCATGGCAAGTAGTTTCCTTTATAAGAGGAGAAACTGAAACACAGATTGGTGAGAAATCACTTTTCTTAGTTTCACTCTCTGAGCCCCTCCTTGTTCTTCTGAAAGAATAAGTAGTAATCGTTGTTGGCCAGTGCTTTGCAAAGATTAAGTGCAGTAATGAATGTGGGACCCCAAACAAGTTATAGAAGGCACTGCCAGCTCCACTGGCACAGTGACAATCAAGGGACAGTTATGATACACCAGGGTAATTTAGTGACTTCATCATCTGTGACCTGTGTGGGCTGGGAAGCTAAGAATCCCCTCCAGCTCCAAAACACAGTCTGTGACTTTTTAAAAACTTTCCAGGGCCGGAGAGAAGACTCAGTGGAATAAGCACTTTCCTGGCATGCATAAGGGCCTGAGTTCAATCCCTGGTTCAAAAACAAAACAAAACAAAAAAAAAACTTTCCACAAGCAGGAGCCTTTCAGGCTTTGTAGAAGTCAGGGTCAGAAGCTCATCCTGTGGAAAAACTGATGTTCAAGGGATAAGAATGGGGGAAAACCAGGGTTTCACTCAGTAGGCAAAGAACAGGAAAGGGAGGCCTTTTAAGCCTGGGAGATGGCTCAAATGCCTAAGCACCTGCCTGGCAAGAACAAGGTCTGGAGTTCAATCCCCAGTACCACCAAACAAACAAAAAATAAAAAAGCAAAACAAAAAAATGAGGATCAAGTCATCTTTTCAATCCCAGAGAGACTGAAGAGTTACAGACTTAGGATAGGAATAAGAGAGGAGGGAGTCAGGCTAATAAAGAGGAAGAACATTCATGTCATCCTTGGGAATAGGTGGAGATCTTTCATGTACCCAGATTCTACCTTGGGTCCTTGCCATTCATGGTCTGGTGTCTCTGGTCAAGGCAGCTGGGAGTTGTGCTCAATCTTAAAGGAGGAAGAAAGAGACTAGTAGGTCTAGCTCAAGGAAACAGGCGATATTTTACTCCTGAGCAAGACATTTCTCAAATTATCAACCTGTCTACATGGAGAATTAAGAGACGACCCAAAGGTTCATGCAGCAAAAGAGATGGATGCAATATGGAAACAGGAATGCCAGGCCTTTTAATCTCATCCCAACCACCCACTGGACACTGCAGGACCAAGTGAAGACCGCGTTGGAGCAGAAGCAGGCTTCATATCCTCGGAAAGTAACCTAGGCAACCATTATCATTTTAACCCGTCAGAGGTGTTGTCAGAAGCTAAACTAGTGGGAGACTAATTATGAACTTCCCCTCTGTATGACCTCCAAAATTTGTGGTTTTTAAATCAGCTCAAAGCAAAGGAAACTACAGGGTTTATTTATTTTCCCCTGAAAACCACTAGCACGTAGGATGAGCCTTTTAGGGTTCCACACAGAATTCTGTGATCCAAGGTCCTGTCCCAGAGCCCTCTTTATCACTCATACTCTTCACCTTGACCATGTCGTTTCTGAGACAACCTGATACTATCTTATCTCATTTTGATTGTATCACTTCCAACTATGGATACATGGAAATCTTTGCCTTCTTACTGTACCCTGAGGCTCCAGCTCACTAGATTTCTTAATTTCTTTTTCTGTATTTTAGGGGTCTACAGAGTGTTTAGGGTCTTACTACTAGATCGGACTTGTAGTAATCCACCTGTCTACAGCCTCCCAAGAGCTGGGATTCCAGGTGCGTGTCACCATGCCCATTCTCATTCAGCGTCTCAGCTTTACAAAGGCAGGTCCAGGGATCGAACCCCCAGCCCTTGGGTGCTTTAATCCGCTGAACTATTTGGCAGGCCCTAGACTGCTTAATTTCAGAAGAAAATAGGAACCGTGGGGAAAAAAACCTAAGAAAGTACCTCACAGCGCTGAAGCATTTATTTTTTTTTTATTTTTTTTTTATTTTTTTTATTTATTTATTTTATTTATTTTTTTTTTTTGTCTTTTTGAGACAGGGTCTCGCTATGCAGTTCAGGCTGGCTTTAAGCTCACTTTGTAGCTCAGGCTGGTCTCGAACTCACAATAATCCTCCTGCCTCAGCCTCCCGAGTGCTGGGATTACAGGCATGCGCCACCACGCCCGGCTTCGCTGAAGCATTTAAAATACACATGATTTAGTCCTGTGTTGGAAGAGCCTACAGGATAGAAACCGAGTTTCGTCCGTTTCCTTCATTCGGGTTTCCTCTGTTCTCCGACTTCGGCTTTCCAGCTTTGCTCTGCAGGGCAATTCCCTTGTGATCCACGGAGAGCCGTTTTGCGAGGTTCACAAGGAGACGGGTAAGAAGAGGTCTGAATTCTTCTGTATTAAGGGCAGATAGGTAAGAGCAATCCAGATGTGACGTGAGTACGTACCAATCCCCCACGATGAACGGAACCCTTATCTATCACAAACATACAGTAACAGTTTAAAAAGGTAGATGAAGGCAGATGTACACTGGTGTGCAAGGGGTTCTGGCTCCTAAATATTCACATAAAGGAGAAGGGGCCACCAACTCACTGCTATTCTAGCCCCTTCTTTTTAATTTTTTTTATAGTTTTAACATTTTTATTGGTACATTTTATTTATTTATTTTTTATGTATTTGGTACAGGGTCTACAGGGTGTTCAGATTGGTCTCATAGTGATCCTCCTATTTTCAGCCTCCCAAGTACTGGGATTACAGGTGTGTGCTACTGCACCCAGTCTCAACAGACATCTCAGGGCACTCTTGGGGCTGGACCATCGCAGCAAGCCAGAGATTGAAACCCTGGCCACTAGGTCTGCCTAAACAGGTGCTTTAATCTGCTGAGCTATCTGACTGGGCCTTCCCTTCTTTTTATTTTTGAGACAGGGTCTTGCTATTCAGCTCAGGCTGGCCTTGAGCTCACTTTGTAGCCCGGGCTGGTTTCAAACCTGCAACAACCTTCTTGCCTCAGCCTCCTCAGTGCTGGGATTATAGGTGTGCCTAGCTTTCTGTTTCCCCTTCTTTGAACATTTTCTTTTCATTCCCCAATATCTAGTGTATATTCTGGTCCTTATTTACACCTTTAATTTCTTTTTTAAAATTTATTTATTTATTTATTTGATACAAGGTCTCACTACATAGCTCGGATTTGTAGTGATCCTCCTGTCTCAACCTCCCCCAGCACTGGGATTACAGGTCTGCACTACCATGCCTGGTTTTGGGGTGACTCCCATGCAGTAACCAGGACTGAACTCTGTACCTTGCATTTGCCAGCAGGTGCTTATGTCACAGTGCTATCAGTGCTATCTCCCCAGTCCTATTGGTTGATTTCTCTTCCTTTCTTTTCTTTCTCTCTTTCTTTCTCTCTCTCTCCCTTTCTTTCTTTCTTTCTTTCTTTCTTTCTTTCTTTCTTTCTTTCTTTCTTTCTTTCTTTCTTTTCTTTCTCTCTCCCTTCCTTCCTTCCTTCCTTCCTTCCTTCCTTCCTTCCTTCCTTCCCTTTTTGTATTTTTTAGTAAGGGTCTACAGGGTCTCACTATTCAGATCTGACTCATAATTATTCTCCTGTTTACAGCCTCCTAGAGAGCTGGGCTTATAGGTGCGTGTGCCACTATGCCCAGTCTCAATTGCTGTCTCAGCACGCCCTGGGGTGGGGCCAGAAGGGAATGCTGGAATCGAACCCCCACTGCTGCATCTGCCTAAGCAGGTGCTTTAATCTGCTGAGCTATTTGGCCAGCCCTGGTTGATGTCTTGATGACAGCCATTCTTTTTGAAGTGAGACGGAATCTCAGTGTTGTTTTAATTTCCATCTATAGAATGACCAGTGATGTTGAACATTTTTTAATGTATTTATTTGCCATTTCTGCTTCTTCATCTGAGAAGTGTCTATTCATTTCAGATGCCTATTTTTGGATTGGGTCTTTTTTTCCCTCATAATTTTATTGAAGAACAAATAGCAATGAGACAGTTTCAAATCAAATTAGTAGGACAGATTCAATAATTAATACATTACATATTGTTTTCTTAGTGGTTATTTGTTGTACAAGGTGCAGACATGATATTCTATTTACAAACACTATTAGAGCAGATGCCTTTATTCATTGAATTAAAAGAATGTAACTGTATACCTATCTTTTTTTTTAAAGCTGAATTATAGTACAGTTTCAATAATTAATATTTTTTATATTGTTAGGTTTGGGTCTTTAAACTCAGGGGAGGATCTGAGTTTTTTAAATATGTATTAATTTTTTGTCTGAGTAATAGTTGGCAAACTTTTTTTCCCAATACTGCAGGTTATCTCTTCACTCTGTTGGTGGTTTCTCTTGCTGTGCAAAAGCTTTTTAATAAGATGAGATCCCAGTTGTTGATTCTTTGTGGTATTTCCTGTGCAATTGGCATTTTGTTCATAAAGTTTTGCCTACTCCTATGCCTTCTACCTATTATATCTTCCAGGAGATTTAGTGTTTTTGTTTTAATATTTAGATCTTTGATCCACTTTGATTTTATTTTAGTGCATGGTGAAAGATATGGGTCTGATTTTAATCTCCTGCGTGTGGAAGGCCAAGTTCGGCTCCCAGCCAGGTGAGCTGGGTTCCTAGACCTCCTGCCCACGTGAATGGGCAGCCCCACCCTGACACAGGCGCCCACCAGATGGAGCCATCCACAGCTCTTCTGAATGCACACCCAGTTGGTCCCCTCCAGGTTGGCAGCTGGATGGTCGCCCTCTCCTGGGGGACATCTAGACCTGAGCAACTCACTGGCCACAGCAGTCCGCTCACTTCCCCTGGTGCATGTCTCTGTGGAGCCCTTGGATCTCTGGTAGTTCCCATGCAGCTGCAGTTTCCGGCCACCCTTCCCACGCAGTGCATGAGTCAAGGCTTGGGGAGAAAGCATCTCTTCCCTCTGCCCATGGGTTTCAGTTCTCGCTTCAGATCCTTCCTGGGTCCCAGGGACCCACTGCCCTGCTTCCTCTCTCCCTCACAGCGCAGT
>PVKA01008697.1:55500-71891 GCA_004027165.1 Ctenomys sociabilis
AAATGTTCAGTACAATTTTATGGGTTTTGATGATTAGACACACCTGTAGAAATGGTCACTTCAAACAAGTTATTGAATGTTCCATCAGCTCAAAAATTTAATTGATCTTCCTCTCCCATCACTTTCTGTCCCTTCTGCCCCTAGAGGAAGCCTCTTCTGATTTTACCTCTTTTTTTAAAAAAATATATTTTATAGAGAACATAAAATGGTAAAAAGATAATTAGAAATGATACAGAATTTCACTAAATAAAATAATAGGAATTTAACAATGGTTGTCATATTGCATAAAGTTATCTTCAAATTAGTTGTTTAGATTATCAGATATAAACATGCAAAATAGTAAAAAAAAAAAGTTGTAAGAAATTACAAAGGTGAAGGAAAAAAAGTAAGTATTTGTTGCTCCTTTCAATAGACCAGCAGAAATCAGCAGTACAATTACCCAAGTATTCTGTCTGATCTTTACTGCCATAAATTGTCTCTTGTGGGTCTCATGCAATAATAGTCATAAGAATGGACTAATCTCACTTAACGTAACCTTTTGAAGATTTTTCTGTGATGGTATATGCATATTCATAGTTTATTCCTTTTAATTATTGAGTGTAAGTATTAGGTGAATATATGCCAATGAGTATTCCTTCTCCTGTTGATGGACGTTTGAGTTGGATCCAGTTTGGGGTTATTTTAAGGCTTCCATAAACACTTCTGTTTGAGTGTTTGTTGTTGTTTTTGATGCAGGGTCTCCCTACACAGCTTGGACTTGTCTTGATCCTCCTGTGTCAGCCTTCCCAGAGCTACATGCACCACCACACCGGTTTTGGGGCTTGTATGGTATACTCAGGGCTCAGGGGCAGCATGTGGTACTGGGTATCGAACCTGGGTTCTTACACTTGCCAGGCAGGCGCTTAGACTACCAAGCTATCTCCCCAGCCCATGTTCAGGTGTTTTGTGGACAGAGGTTTTGCTTCTCTATGAAGGCCTATTTGTTGGATTGCCATGCTATAAAGCCTTTGAATTCTAAATGGTTCTTACATGAAAAGCCAAACCTAAGAGCCTCAAAGTCCTGCCCACTGCTCAGGAGTTGCTCTGCACACTGCCCCTTTGTGACCTCTGAACGTCAGCCTTGATGTGCATGTGCTCTCTGGCTGAAACATGTTTTCACCCCTCCTTTCCTCCTAACTATAGCTCATCCTTCAGATTAGGATACCAGCAACATTAAGGGGAAGCCCCTGCTGCCGGTGCTCACAGCTCTGTGGTCGTGATGCCTGAATTAGTCACTCTACTACTTGCTAGAGCAAAACACACGACACCGCAGTTTAAGGGAGGCTTTCTTGGGCTCACACCTGGAAGCATCAGTTCATAGTTGGCTGCATCCGGAGCAGCAGCAACTTGGTGGAAGGGCCTAGGTGGAGGAAGGCAGCTGCAGGAAGCAGAGCCAGCAGGGTGGGGCAGAGGGGGGAGTTAGATCTACCTAGGCCACGCCCCACTCTACACTTCCTACTACCAATTTAGCTCTAAGCCCCACTTTTCTGAAAGTCCTGCCTGTGAGTGCAGGAAACCTTTGAGGTACATCGACATAAACATGAACGGTAACAATGCCCTAGCACTTACTGTGACTGCAATGTTACATTAATTGTAGGATTGTTCCATGCTGGCTTCTTGCTTAGCAGCAAGCACTGTAAGGAAGAAGTGTGTCGCTTTCATTCGCACAGGGCTTGCACTAGGTTCTGGCCCACAGTGTAATCATTTAGAGCCAGGGTGTTCCCCAGATGACTCTGTGCTAAAGGCTGAGCCCCCAGCCTGCTGTGCTGGGAGGTGAAGGAAACTTTAAACAGAGGGGCCTCCCAGAAGCTTAGTCATGGGTGTGCCCTTGATTGGAGAGAGGGGAACAAGGCTCCCTTTCTCTTTCCTTTTCTCTTCCCAGCTGCAGAGGGAGTGGTTTTGCTCTGCCATGCACTCCCACCCTGATTCTGCCAGGATGCACTGCTCACCATGGGCCCAGCCCTGTGAGGCCAGGAAACCATGGACTACACCTCCTGAAGCTGCAAGCAAAAAGGAGTCTTTCCTCTTTGTAAGTTGATTTATCTCAAGACCTAGTTATAAAGATGGGAAACTGACAAGCATTACTAGTGGTATACTAACTACCCAATAAAGCAATGTTGGATTAAGGGGCAATGATGGCTTTGTGCCCCTGTGTATATTCTAGTCTATACTGTGATCAAATCTCACCAAGAGAAGACACACTCTGTGTTTTCATCATGGCTTTCTCAACATCCTGGATTCAGCTAGAAGAAAGAGCAGGCAACCAATTATACTCAGGAAAGAGTAGATGGACCTTAATTTATTTTATTTTATTTTATTTTAGGGAAGGGTCTACAGGGTGTTCAGGGTTCCACTATTAGATTCGTCTCATAGTGATCCCAAGAGCTGGGATTACAGGTGTGCACCACCATGCCCAGACCCAGTCGCCATCTCAGCATTCCCCAGGGGTGGGGCCGGCATGGCAGGTCGGGGATTGAACCCCTGGCCCCTTCAATGTCAGTCTTAATAGCTGTTGTCCTAAACAGACTATTATGTAAGTAGAATTCCTGCTACATAGGCTGCTGATCTACAGAAGACAATAAGGCAGTGCAGTCAGCAAACACTCCACCTTGAACTCGGGCAGGAGAGCTTGCGCTTGGTTTTGTTTATCCCTTAGTTTTCTTTGAGCACCACACACTGCAAGCATTCTCAAGATATTACTGTGCTTCTTGGAAAGTACACGTTTTTCTTAGTATAGAGTTGTTCCATGAAAAGCTAAAAACAGAAGACAAAGTGCTCTGTAGTGGCGTCTGCTGCCACATTGAAAAGCAGCACTGGAGGGCTGCTTGCCTGGCCAGAATGGAGAGCTGATGAGCTGGAGAGGCCTGTTACGCGGCTCTCCACTGCTGGAACGAAGCCACCCCAAGGCGTGCCAGTCTTTCCTCTCTCACATAACTGCAGTTGCTCATACACATTCGCCGTCCCAGGTTGGCTCTTGGTCTGAAGTGGATAACTGTATCTATAGCTCCTCTGTAGCTGTTTTGCCTTTGCAAATGAGTACAAAAGATGGGATTGAAGAAATTGATAGCGTTTAAAGGACCATAGCGTTAGAGAAGAAAGCAGTACCTTTTATCTCCACTGGATTTTTATTGATACCATGAAATGAAATTATTGTATTTTAGGAATCAACAAACCCCTCCCAAAAGAACAGAAGAATGCTTGCCTAGTGTTTAAGTAAGGATGGGCGATTCTTTTCTCTTCTGAGTGGGCAGAATTCTTCACAATCTGTAAATCTGCTTGGTGAAAAATAGCTTATTGTCAATTACATTTGCTATGTTTCTCTTGAGTGTGATGGTTAATTTTATGTGTCAGCTTGACTAGCTGTGGGATCCATTTTTGGTCAAATCAGTCTAGATGTTGCTGTTCTAGTATTTGTTTTAGATAAGATGAATAATAGAATCATTAGATTTTGAGGGCTAAGGGTATAGATAGGTCAGTGGTAGGTAGATTCCTTGCTAGCATATGGAGGGTCCTGGGCTTGAGTCTCACCCCCACCACTGACACCTGAAAAATTGGTGGGCTTTGAATAAAGCAGATTATTCTTCATGATATGAGTGGGCCTCAACCAATCAGGCGAGGTTCCTAAGGGAAAGACTGTATTCATCCAAGAAAGTGAACAAATTTCCAGACTGATTCCGAAGGCACAGCAATGAGGTCAGGTTTTAAAGAAGGGCAGAGATGGGCCAGGGTCTGCCGGATCATGATTTCAGTTCTGTAGAAGCCCATATTGCTTGATGGCATTTGGTCACCATAAGGTGACTGTCTCCCTTCGAACCTGCTGGAATCTTTAGAGCAAGGACTGGAGACCTCTGGGAACCTGTTAGTGGGTGAACACCCCTGTGAATCTCTTACCTGGCAAACTTTAAAATAAAAGAAGCCGGGGAGATACCCTGCCTGGCAAGTGTAAGGTCCTGGGTTCATTCCCCAGTACAAAAATAAATAAATAAAAATAAAATAAAATAAATTAAGATAATTTACTTGAATGTGGGGACATGGGGAAGAGAGATATGACAGGTAGGTACTCTGGGCAAGTTAGAACTATTCAGGAGTAAATACCCATAGATTTTTTCTGTTGTTGTTTTTCTGGGGATAGAACTCAGGACTTTGTACTTGCCGGGCAGGCATGTAAGCCACTGAACTATCTATCTCCCAGCCCTACCCATAGATTTTAATCTTCAGCTCCTTTCATTGGGATCTTTATCCTCATGTAGACTTCTAGAATCTGGTTCACTCTCTGGTTATCTTTGATCCTAATCTTGATCCTTAATTTTTTTTTTTCCGTACCAGGAATGAAACTCAGGACCTTCAGCTTGCCAGGCAGGTGTTTGTGCCATTGAGCTGTATCCTCTGTTCCCCAAACTTGGATTTTTTGGTCATAACTTTTCCTGCCCTTAGGTGGTGGATAAGAGAATGGTGAAAGCCTTATGGAAAGGGAGACTAGGCTTAAGGATTAAGTAAAGGGAGATCTGTAGTCCTTTTTTTTTTTATTTCTTTTTTTTAATTTTTGTTTTATTGAAGTACAAATATCAATGAGACAGTTTTAAGATACCTTGACAAGAAGGATTTGATAAATTAATACATTTTTTGCAAACTGTTTTCATAATGTTTTGGTATCATAGAAGGTGCATACATGATATTATACTTACAGACATTATTATACTGTATGTCTCTTATAAGTAAATAAAGATTTTTTTTTTAGTGGTACCAGGAATTGAACTCAGGGCCTTGAGCTTGCCAGGAAAGCACTTATTCCACTGAGCTATCTCCCAAGCCCCGGAAATCTGTAATTTTTAGTTAATCATGCTACCTTTCTTTTTTTTCACAGTACCAGGGATGGAACTCAGGACCCTGCACTTGCCAGGCAAGCATTTATTCTACTGAGCTATATCCCCAGCCCCTGCTTTTTCTTTCTCTTTTCTTTTCTTTTCTTTTCTTTTCTTTTCTTTTCTTTTCTTTTCTTTTCTTTTCTTTCTTTTTTTTCTTTTTTCTTTTTTTGAGACAAGGTCTTGCTTTGTAGTGCAGACTGACCTTGAACTCACCGTGCAGCCCACACTGGCCTCTAATTCCCAGCCATCTTCCTGCCTCAGCCTCCAGTGTGCTGGGTTTACTGCTGTGTGCTGCCGTGCCTGTTGCCTGGCAGTGTGGGCCTTGTCCCTTCCTAATTCATTTCCTGGTCTTTCTAATTGCTCAAGTCTAGCTGTAGAGGCAGAAGCTGCCTTTAGAAGGCTTCTTCATTATTATTTTTTCTGTATTTTTTTTTTTTTTTATAATAAAGCTCTATGAGCCTTTGTCCTAACTCTTCTCCACATAATTCCTGTCCCTACACTGGAAGTACAGGTTTCTGTCTCTCTCCCCCTTCCTTCCCCTCCCCACTTCTCCTCCCCTTTCTCCCTCTCCCCATCCTTTGCCCCCTACTCAAGCCCCATAAGGCAATGCTAACTTCCTGACCTGGGGACACCTGCAGTGAGGTGCTCTGGCCTATAGTCCTTAATTTTGCTGGGAGGAAGAAATCTTCCTAACTAGCAATTTGTACTACAAGAGATCATGCAGATAAGATTATCAAATTAATAAAGCCAAATAGTGGTGAAGTGTGCTCCATTCTAGGAACTTTGTAAAACAGTTCCTCCTTCATTTATCAGTTAGCAGCGGAATGTAGAATTTCCTGTTTTCTCTCTTTTCCTTTTGAGTGGGTGATGCCATGGCTGCTAACCTTTAAAGACCCGTTTCCCACAGTGCGAGAGGTCCTGTGATGTCACTGGGACCACAGAGGCTGGTGAGGAAGTTTGCTATCAGTACTTGCTGCCGGATATTGTGAAGCAAATTTTAAGCTTTCTGGGCAAGTTTCTGTGAAACTTGAAACGTTTCTTAATTTTAACGCAAAGACAGTCTGTCCTGTCTACCAGAACGAGGGTGGCCCACAAAAACCCAGGTACTACGGAATGAGCAGGTGTGTCTGAGAGACGCTTCTGCTTGGAGGGCACGTGGCAGGCGCTCTGTGCTAAGTCATAATTTCAATAGGCTGTACCTGTTTTGCAAGCAACCACACTTGGCTCACGGAAACTTTGAAACAGCTCCCTTTATCTCTGAAGCAGGGCTTCTCCCATGACGGTGGGAATGAGAGGTGTAGGTTTTCTGCAGGTGTCATAAAGAACAGGGTGCCTCAGATGGGGCACCTCAGAACCTTGGAATTCATCCTCTGGCAGCTCTGGAGCGTAGAGGTCCAAAGCAAGCTACCAGCAGCACTAGGGGCAGCAGATGCTGAGGAGGGGTCTGGCCTGTTGCCTCCTGGCTGCTCTGTAGGTGCAGCCCGTGGCTTAGGATGCAGCACTCTGATTTCTGCCTTGATCCTCATGGCACAGACCTCCCTCCTGCTCCTCCTGTCCTGCCCTTTCCTCTGTTTTCTCCTCTCTTTCTTCTTTTCCCCTCCCCCCCTCTTTCTCTTCTCCTTGTCATTGGATTCATGGCTCACCCTAAGCCAGCATGATCTCGGCTTGAGATGCTGTGGTACACTTGCAAAGATCTTTTTCCAAGCGAAGCCCTCCTCCCAGATTCCGGGGTCAGGATGTGGGTCTGTCTCTGAGTGGGGAGTGTACAATGCAGTTCACTATAGTGGGTCAGGGTTAGAAAAAGGAAGCCAAGAATAACAGCATTTGTGCCTGAGACACCAGGAAGAGATGAACACTTTACTTTGGGGGTCTGTGGTGGGCTAATTACTGGCTACAGGGGAGCACCATTCGCCCGGCGCCTGCTGTGTGCGGCTCATGGAGAGTGAACTCTCAGTGACTTGAGTGAGCTTCCCTGGGCCTCACAGCCACGCCTCTCACGTGGGGGGTTTACGCAACAGTCGCATACATGCCGTGGTCCTGGCGGCTGGCAGTCTGAGATGAAGCTCTTCCTGGCTGGTTTCTCCTGAGGCTTCTCTCTCCATCTCTACATGGCTGACTTTTCCTGTGTTCCCAAACACTTCTTATAACTTGTATTGCATTAGGGATCACCGCCTGACCTCCTTAACTTTAATACTTTAAAGACTTGGCCTCCAAATATTGTCCCATTTTGAGGACCTGGGGATTAGGACTTCAACAATTGGCTTTAAAAAGGGGTCCCAATCCATCCTTTAACAGCAGTAAGAGCATTAACTCACGAAGATTACATGTGTCTCCCCTCCAAAAGAGACTGGGGCTACCAGCCATCACCTCCAGAGTTATTGGAAATGCCAATGGGGAAGGGACCCTGACCCTCAGGATCCTGGTGGTTGCTAGTGACTTATGGATTGAAAAACACAAGTATAGAAGCTGACCTAGTTCACACTTTCTCTGCCCCTTTTTTAGCTCCAGCCCCGCGCTTGGGTCTTGCTTCCCCATGAGACAGAGTGAAGGCGGGTGCTTCTGCAATTGCACGCTCACATCTTTCCAGCCTGTTGACTTCAGAAGCGCTTCTCTCTCCCGGCAACCCTATTTCTCATTTCATTGTACAAGTCCTCAATTTTGAGCCGGGCGTGGTGGCGCATGCCTGTAATCCCAGCACTCGGGAGGCTGAGGCAGGAGGATTGTTGTGAGTTCGAGACCAGCCTGAGCTACAAAGTGAGCTTAAGGCCAGCCTGAACTGCACAGTGAGACCCTGTCTCAAAAAAGACAAAAAAAAAAAAAAGTCCTCAATTTTAACAGTTCTGAAATTGGAAATCTCTTTTAATCATGGTACCTACCTTTGGGATTTTGTAAACAGGCAGTACTACTTGTGCTTCTTATCCATGGAGTTTTACATTCAGTGAAAGCCTACTTAAAATCCTAGAGAAGGGCTGACTGGCTTGGTGGAGGTCTTGATCCCTAGGCCAACCTTTGTGACTCTGAAGCTGGGATAATTTGATCGTCAGATTCCGGCCCAGTCCTGTAGGCAGTGGCATAGTGTGCTCTGACTGGAAGTCGTATCTGGACTACACTGCATAGGGAGAGGCAGTTCATGAAAATAAGAGAAACACCACAGGGAGCCCAGGAACCAGGTGAAGACTGCAGGCAGAAAAGTGGTGGCTTCAGTTTAGAAATGCTAAAGTATGACGTGGCTGGCGGGATACTCAGGTAGTGACGTCATGGGTCTGCTCCATTTTGAAGCCCGCGTGTCACTTTCAAGTTCAGTGAGTGCATTCTGGCTGGGCTGCAGGGTACGGCTGGCCGCGAGGGACCTGCAGGAAGTGCCAGGGTGCTCAGAGGCCAACGCTCATTGTGGTTTCTTTGGGGCCATTCTCTGCATGAGGGGACAAGGGGAAGCTGCTGCTGGGTTGGCCTTTCCAGGACCAAAAGCCTCAGAGCAATGACTCTCAAAGAACAGAGCAGTAGCTACTGGCAACTGGCAAAAACAAAACAAAAAAAAAAAGATAGATATATGCTACATTCTCTTAATTCATTGATTAGAGGCATCTGCTCAAATAGTGTTTGTAGATACAGTATCATGTATGCACCTTGTACAACAAAAAGCCACTATGAAAACAATGTGTAATGTATTAATTGTTGAATCTGTCCTACTAATTTGATTTGAAACTGTCTCATTGCTATTTGTTCTTCAACAAAATAAAATAAAATAAAAATAATCAAAAAACCAAAACAAAACAAAGTAGTTGCTCAGATTACCAGATATAGGCATGCAAGACTGATCAAACAGTTAAGCAGTGATCGTTGTCATAGTTGCCATCAGCCTAAAGGGGTTTTTTTTGTACTTTAAAAGCAAAAACAAAATAAACAAACAAACAAAAAATAAACAACTCCCCACCTCAGCTTTTGGGAACCTATCGAACAGGTGTCGAAATAGAAACTCTAGGGCTGGACTTGGCCCTCAGGATTTTACCAAGCCCTCCAGGCCAATGCCTGGGGACTCCTAGAAGCACAAGTTTTATGCAGTTGAACTGCGGTCCTCATCTGTCTCAGGAAAATTTGTGCATGTACGTGTGTGTGTGTGTGTGTGTGTGTGAGAGAGAGAGAGTGTGTGTGTATGTGTGTGTGTGTGTGTGCTTAGCATGTTTACTCCAGCATGACTGGGTTTGGGCAGGTGAAGAGGGAGTAAGGGCATGCATTTCTATAAAGCAAGGAACAGAGGAAAAGAGCTAGCGTGTTCCCGAGGTGGAATCCCTGCTGCGCGTGTGTGGAAGGTGCCTGTCTTGACCCTGGAAGCAGAGCAGTCACTTGACACCGCCCACCACTCTGCACAGCGCAGGCTTGAGTGCATGCTGGGTGGAAGAGCTCCGTCACCAGCACTACCTCTCCCAGTGTTTGCAGAGCTCCAAGGAGATGTTGACCAGGAGCTCGGTTTGTTCTTTGACGTTAGTCTTTGTGGTTGAAAATCTTTCTAGAATGGACTTGTCTTTTTGCCCCTTCAGAGGCTAAAATAATATCCAAAGGAGCAAAATTTTAAAAAGAGCCATCATGTTTATGAAATGGAGAGAGATTAAGATTAGTTCTTTAGCTGGACACAGCACATGTCTGTAATCCCAGCACCCAGGAGGCAGAGGCAGAAGGATTGCTGTGAGTTCGAGGCTGGCTAGTGTTACATAATGAAGCTAAAGGGCAGCCTGAACTACACAGTGAGACCCTGTCTCAAAAATATAAAACAAAACAAGATTAGCTCTTCGACAGCACTGTATTGCTCTAGCTTAAATTCTGATTTACTTTCCGGAGAGTGAGAGATGGGCACAGCTAGAGTTCTGAGCTCCTGTGGCTGCGGGGTGTGAATGTCACCTGTTGCTCAGAGGATCATGAGTGGCTAGGTCCTGTTAATGGCTGACACATGAAATTCACCTGCCTGGTAGAGGACGAGTACATTAGGTGTGACAGGCTATAAATTCTGTACAGACAGTGCTTGGCTCACCACTTTATCCCTAAGACCTAGGATAACAACGGCACCCAATAAACATGTTGGATAAATGAAAGATCACTGTAATTATAGTTGAATCTTGGATCTTTCAGGAATCCGCAGATCTCAGGCATGTTATTCTAAGCCTTAGTTCTCACCCTCTGGGAATATAAATATAGGAAGTGTAGTTGGCACCAGCTACATCATTTGCAGGAGCAGGTGCAAAATGAAAGCACAGGACATTTTTTTTTTCCCATTTTCTTTTAGCACAAGGTCTCACTAGATAGCTCAAACCTATGGCAGTCCTTCTGGCTCAGCCTCCCCAGTGTGGGGAATGCAGCTGAGCACTACCTCGCCAAGCCAGAAGTCACCCCTGAGGTGGTCTGGAGGGAGTTAAGCCAAACAAGCCCTGTTTTGAATGTGGAAATCTGTGCTTCTGAGTAAGTCCCACCATTAAAGCTGGCCCTGTACCTTGAAGGGGGAACATTTTTTACTAGTCTCAATAACTTTCTGGAAATGGCCTGGATTTTTTTTTCAGAAACCCTTAAAATATATATATATGCTATGTGTTTTTCACCCGTGTCCTTTAGGTTTTCATTGCTGTAATGAAACACCAGAGGCAGGCTCCTCAAGAAGAAAAAGTGATTTCGGTAGCACATAGTCCTGGAGACTGCAGGGCATAGCTTAGGCACGAGCTCAGCATGGGTAAGGTCCTCTTGACCACATCAGGCAGTGGTGGACAGCAATGGTGGGGAAACACGTGTGGTAGCAAGCAGTTACACTACCAAACTGGGGTGGGGGGATGAGACCCCGATGGGCCAGGCTTAGGCTTTTGTAGGAATTATGATCGTTAACTGTGGTGGCAGTTTCAACAAGAATGCCTAGCTGATCGGGTTTAGTACCGTGCTAGGAGTGTCTAGATGATGGATTGGCCAAAGAAGGAAGCCCCACCCTGCTGCGGGCAGTGGCAACCAATAGGCTTGTAGCCTGGAAACAGTAAAAAGGGAAGGGAGACAGTAGTCTTGCTTCTGCTTAGGTGAGGCTCATCTTTGCCACCGCCTTTGAATGTCGGTCTCCAGGCTTCTCAAGCAGACTCTGTCTTCCTATTAGGGACTTGCGCGGGACTTTGCAGTGAGCTCCAGGCCTTGGGCTTTGGGCTGGATCCTCAGGCTCTTCAGCCTGTGAACAGCCCTTTTGCACTCTTCTGCCTCTGCTTCCATAGGCAGTCATCGGCAGGCAAGCCTACCTTGTAAAGATATAGATATAGATATAGATATGGATATGGATATAGATATAGATATTAAGTCTGTTTCTCTAGTGAAACCTGAGAGATATAGAAATCCTCTGGAAAAAAACTAAGTTTGGTCTCCTGGGAACTGCCTTAATCCCTTTTAAGAGCCTGTCCACAGCTGACCTAATGACAAGCACTATGCCTCCCTCCTAAAGACCACACCAGAGGGGCCAGGGAGATGGCTTAGTGGAATAAGCACTTCCCTGGCAAGTGTACAAGGGCCTGAGTTCAATTCCCGGTTCCACAAAAAAAAAAAAAAAAAAAAAAAAAAAAAAAAGCTGGCCTAATAACTCAGTGGATTAAAGCACAGCAAACAGGCCCTGGGGCTGGGGATTTGATCCCAGGCCTGCTGTGTGGGCCCCACCTGTGCTGAGACAGCAATTGAGGCTGGGCATGATGGTGCGGAGCCTGTAATCCCAGCTCTTGTAAGGGTGTAAGCAGGCAGATCACTGTGCGTCCAGTCTAGTAGTGATACCCTGAATACCCTGTCAACCCTTCCTAAAAAATATTAAATAAATAAATAATAAAAAAAAAAGTACAGATCCCACCAGGGCAACAACGCCATCACACTGAGGACCAGCCTTCCAACACCTGGGGACAAACCACACCCAACTAATCAAAGAAAATCAACATTAAAATAGAGGGTGTGCCGGGCGTGGTGGCGCATGCCTGTAATCCCAGCACTCGGGAGGCTGAGGCAGGAGGATTGTTGTGAGTTCGAGACCAGCCTGAGCTACAAAGTGAGCTTAAAGCCAGCCTGAACTGCATAGCGAGACCCTGTCTCAAAAAAGACAAAAAAAAAAAAAAAAAAAAAAAAAAAATAGAGGGTGTCTGTGACTAAATTGGGCTGTCAGAGTTCTTGTCCTGCATGGAACATTTACATCTCGGCCTGGTTGCGCTACACTAACTCCTGCTGAGGAGAGAAGAGTGTATCACCCCAGCTACTGGTGCTGGACTTGACCTTAAGAAGAAACTTTCTAATCAGAATGAAAGAATGAATTTGCTTCCGTGCATTCTTCCTAAGCTTCTCTCCCTAATGTGCAGACTCCACATGATACAATAGTTCAGTTGTTAAGACAACTGCATGCTAGCTCCTGTGAAAAGCACTTTATTGTTTTAATTCAAGAAAAACTCCCAGTGAGCCTCTGAAGAAAACTGTTAATGCTATTCACATTCCAGTGGCGGGAGGGAGGTTCAGAAGGGTTATGTCATTCATTGAAGGTCATGCAGCTTGGAAGCAGGCGGGCTGGGCTGCTAACCCAGGGGGGACTGATGAGGAGCCACATGCATAATCACGGCCCCTTTTTACTGCCACAAGAGAGAGAAGGGAGTCCTGGGAAATTCAAGGTGAACACCTCTGTGCTGGACTTCAGCTCACATCTGTCTCACCCTTGAGGAAGAACTGAAACACCTGTTTCTTTGCTCTTGCCTCCACCCACATATTCAGTGAGATGCCCAGGGAGACGGTGCTGGTAGCTCCCAGCAGCCCACGCCTCCTCTCTCACCTGGCATGGTGCATCGAGGAGGATGAGGAAAGAGTCTATTTGTGTGCATGGCCTGGAGATGTCCCTGGCAGGATCCAGCTGTCATTTCCTGCTAAACAGTGGGGCCGCAAAGACCATCGGGACATGGGAGGCTGTGCCAAAGGGGACTGGGTCCTGTGGGAAAGTTCCAGTAACTCATGCCTCTGCTCCTCTAGACTCGTCTCAGAGCCATGATACTCCTCAGCCAACCTTCTTGGTGACAATGTGGGTCCCTAAGGCCCTTCCCCTAGTGTGAATACAATAAAGTATAGTAAAAAATACAGTAGCTTGGACATTTGTTATCTTCCATCTAGGTCACTATGTATAAGAACATTGCTTTGACAGTATTATAATTTGCCTCTCAAGGAGACTTTGTTTTGAGTCACATAGTTTGAAGAGGATGTGTTTAAACACATGAAAAGAAAGAAGGCTTTTTAATCATCATTACAGAACACGTGAACTCCTCGGCAGATTCTAATTGCCTTGCTGCCCTCAAACTTTCCAGAAGAGCTTTCTTTGGGCATCACTAGAGAGATGCTGTTATTTGTTTCTTAGAGGCTTTTAAGTACTTCATGGTGTCTTCCCAAAGAAGCAGCGGGAGGAAGAGGCCTTGTTGTTGGGAACACTTATCCCATGTTTGGACAAAGGCGGGCCCAGCAGCTACTGACTCGGTAACCTGGAGGGTGCTCACAGAATTACCAGGAGGCCAGAAAAGGCTCTGATCAGCCAAGAAGAGGCTCCACTCCTGCCGCTGCAGAGCCATGGGCTGTGGTGAACCTTCTCATCAGAAGGCCCATCTTTGCTGAAAATTCTAATTGGACTCCCAAGCCCAGCCTTTGAGTCAGGGTTGTTGAGTTGAGTATTCTGACTCTTAATCTATGGCCTGAGATGAGAAAGGAGGGCTTCCTGTGGGACCTGACTAGTGTCCCCACAGCCAGCGCAAGGAGGTCTGAACCCTAATCCCCAGAATTTATGTGGATGTCCTGTGGTGTGATGGTACACTGTGACTCATCAGCTTGACTTGAGTGAGAATCACCTAGAGGTTTCTAAAGCATATGCCTGGGTCTGTGGGTGATTGGCACAAAGGCCACAGACTGAGTGGGAAAACCCAGCCCAGACACGGGTGATGCCAGCCAAGGGGCTGGTAGCCTGGGCAGAATAAAACAGGGAAGAAGGAAGAAATCTTCCCTTTTGCTTCTTTGGAGGAGCTCCAGTCTTTGCTGTTGCCTTCAGAATTTCATCTCCAGTTACTTTAGGCTTCCAGTTCAGACTCTTAAGAATCCCAGTACAGACCCCTTGGCTTTATAGCACAGACCTGCACCAAGTTCTGCAGTGAGCTCCAGAGCTTCCATCTTCCAGCTTTCCTGTGCTCAGGCAGTCATCTTGAATTCTTCTACCCCTGACCTCCCTGGCAGCCATTAGAAGTCTACCTTGTAAATCTTTTCTATAACTACATTTATATACATAGTTTTGTTTTAAATCTGTTCCTCTATTCAAGTACCTAAGTTAGTTGAATGACAATGGAGTGCCCAGCTTTGACAGGTGTAGACAAAGGAAGGGGTGTAGAAAGGAAGAATCATGATGTGTGTGTATAGACAGTACAGTTGGGACAGATAACACTGTGCTTCTACATAAGCCTATGAGAGGCAAGATTTGCACTTATGGTGGTTGGACAGGATATTATGTCGGCTTCTAGTACTATGGGCAACCACTAGGAAAATAACAAGGTAAGAAGTATTAATTATTGAATTTTTGATGTAATTCAGGTATAAAAAATAAGATACACGAACAGCTACACTCTTTTAATTTACTGATAAGAGACATAAGGTATAACAATGTCTGTAAGTATAATATCATGTATGCACCTTCTATGATACCAAAACATTATGAAAAGAGTTTGCAATGTATTAATTTATCAAATCCATCTTGTCAAGGTATCTTAAAACTGTCTCATTGATATTTGTACTTCAATAGAACAAAAATAAAAAAAAGAAGGAAAAAAAAATCTGTTCCTCTAGTGAACCCTGATACATGATGCAAAGGAACATCAGGGTTGTCAACCAGTTTTCCTTAAAATGGGGGCAATTGTCCCGGATTATCCAGGCAGGACCACTGCAATGAGTGGAAGAAGCAAGCAAAGAGGAGCAGCCAGACAGGAAGGAGTGAGGACATGGGACAATCTTAGCCTTCAAGATGGTGGAAGGGCTGCCAGTCACGGAATGGGTGTGGCCCCTCACAGCTGGGACAGGTAAGGGAGCAGGGCTCTGCTGGAATGCTCCAAAAAGCACAGTCCAGTGGGCACCCAGATTTTAACCCATTGGGACCTTTTTTAGACTCTTGATTGCCTGATCCTCAAGATAACAAATATGTGTTGTTTTAAGCCACTAAATTTATGGTGATATGATGGTAACCATAGAAAATAAAAAGCACTTCCATCAGGAAATTACCAAAGCAAAGAGGAAGATTCTGGAGAGGCAAATGAATAGAATAGGACAGGACAGGACACAACACGACAGCACAACAGATGTGTACTGTAGACTAGAAAAGGCTCTTGTCCTAAGGCTCCCTGAGTTTTTGCCTAAGGGGAGAAAGGATATTCCTTTAGTGACATCCAGAACTGTGTGCACATGTCTCACAAAGCACATTCCTAGCTCCCATTGGCAAGGGCTGAAAAGCCTAGGCTAGGGGCTGGGGAGATGGCTCAGTGGAATAAATGCTTCCCTGGCAAGTGCAAAGGCCTGAGTTCAATCCTTGGTTCTGCAAAAAAAAAAAAAAAAAAAAAAAAAAAAGCCTAAGCTAAGGCAGCCACTGAAGGTATTTCACACAGAATGGTGTGGTAGTTGATACCCTGTATCAACTGGGGTGCCATTGTTTTTACCCAAAGGCCATGAGCCAACTCAGAGTGACTCAGCACAAAAGTGTATGTAAAGGAGTTATGGAAGGCTTCCTGCCATCCTGCCCTGCTTCCTTGGAGAAGTCCCAGTCTTCAGAGGAGCTTGATCTTCGTAGCACCACTACTTTGTTTTGTTTCTTTTTTGAACTGCGTACTGAACTCAGGTCCTTGCACTTGCCAGGCAAGTGCTTTTTTTTTTTTTTTTGTCTTTTTGAGACAGGGTCTCACTATGCAGTTCAGGCTGGCCTCGAGCTCACTTTGTAGCTCAGGCTGGTCTCGAACTCACAACAATCCTCCTGTCTCAGCCTCCCAAGTGCTGGGATTACAGGCATGCGCCACCACGCCCGGCTGCAAGTGCTTATTCAACTGAGCTATTTCCCCAGCCCCAGCCCTGCCACTTTGGAGGAGCTTTGATCTTTCCCATGGAGCGCAGGTCGTTGCAGTCAACATTGAAGGAAGAGAGAGGCTTCATGTATACCACAGCTGCTGCTCCTCCTCTACTCTTCATTGTTTTCTGCCACCATGAAACCATGAACGGCTGTTGTTTGCCTTGGAGCCCGCAGAGTATGAACTGAAGCCTCCACAACTGTGAGCTAAATAAACCTTTCCTTCCTTCATTTTGAGTATCTGGTATTTGTCCCAGCAAGGAGTAAAACAGTAACTAAGACAAATGGAAACATGGTGAGGGGGTCAGGAGATGGCTCAGTGGAGTAAGTGCTTCCCTGGCAAGTGCAAGGGCCTGATTTCAATCCCTGGTTCTGCCAAAAAA
>PVKA01008698.1:0-71790 GCA_004027165.1 Ctenomys sociabilis
CTTTTGGCACTGGAGATTTCCATTTCCTAACCCTTGTAATATTTTTATTCTGAGACAGGGTCTCAATACATTACCGAGTTGCCTGGGATCTGCTAAAACTTACTTTCCTCCTGCCTCAGGATCCTAGAGTCCCAGGGCTATCCCTGCTGCTCTGGAAAGCTGGCCACTGCAATCATCCATAGGGCCGCTTTTCTTCTAAAAGCCTCCTTTCTTCCACGCCTAGGGCACAGGCACCCTGACAAGTTCTCTTGAATATGCCAGCCTTTTTATCTGAGGTTTGACATGCACCAGTGCTCCTGACTGAGGCTTGTTTCCTGGGACCACAAGTGGGTCAGCTTTCCACCACTTAACGCAGCCATTGCCACTCCCAACTCCAATGCCAAAGCAGGCTCCCTCCTGGAGCCTCAGAGAAGCAGCACCTCATTTGTTTCCTTAGTAGTGTTTACCTCCATCTGGAATTTTCATGGGGTAGGGGGGCACACTGGCCTGCCCAGCTTTCTACTGCTCTTAAAAGGAATGCTTTCTTTGATAAAGGAATTTATGAATACAAAGAAAATTAAAAATGACATCATTAGTCTTCCTATTGTTTCCACTGGAACCTGAGATAATAAGGAAACCACTCTCCTTAGCCCTTTGTTCTAATTATTCCCAGAACCTAAGCTAATCAAAGTCCAGTAAAAGGGGGAAAGGAAAAAAAAGTCACAACAGTTGACAGTAAAATATCCACAAACGTGCATTTCCAACAAAGTCTCCTGAGATCTTCCTCCAGTAAACACAAGCTCCATCAATATGCACAAGGTAGAATGCTGGTGTTCCTCCCAAATTCCTCTTATATTTAAGGGAAAACCTCAATAATTTTGTAGAAAAGAGGATTTGCCTACTATATGTTACTTTTACCAGCTTCCTTTGTTGGTAGGATAGTCTGGTGATTAAGATATGGTTAAGGACACGCTAGTAAAGTTGCTGTGTGTGCTTTGTCAGTAGTGGAAATAGGATCTAATTTTCCCAGTTCTCTTTCCTGCCTGTTGGAACAACTGTATGATATATAAAAATCAAACTTCTTCTTTTTTTTTTTTTTTTTTTTTTTGCAAAATACAGAGGCCAAGCCACGAGTGTGGTCCATACTATTGTTTGCATAAGAAAATGTCACTCAAAAGACTCATGCACTCAAGAGGAGGACTACAGGAAGGTGACTGGATAAACAGAACATTGACTTCACAGATGAGTTAACCCATTGATGATTTCCTGAATGAATTTGCTATTAGGAGGCTGGGTCTGCTTGGAGAAAGATCCCTGGGGGCGCCACATGCAGGAGTGCATTCCTGCTCCTGGCCCCTGCATCTGTTTCTGGCTCTTTCCTTCTTATTCTGCCTCCTGATGCTACCTGGAGTGGAGTGCAAATCCGACACACTACACACTTCTTAGGCCATGTATCTCTCTTGGAGCCAGCCTGCCAGGCACTAGGCCCTTTGAAATAGTGAGCCAGAATGAATCTCTCCTCTTTTAAGTGTGAGTGCTGCACATTCAGCCCCAGGAGAACAAAACTAGTAAGGCACAATGCCTCACCAGGAGGCAGATCCCGGCATCTCTCCACCTGCACCGCCCTTTTTCTCTCTGGATTTTACTTTATATAAGACAAAAGTCAACTTCTTTTTAAAGCCACTGGTTTTTTTTTTGGGGGGGGGCGTTCTGCCACTTGTTGCCTAATCTCTTGGTGGTCCAGTGGACAAGGGAAAGAACAGATGCAGGCATTGCTGTAAACGAAACTGGTGACGCTTGATGGGATGGCTGGGAGTCGGAGGCCTGATTCCCAGGAAGACGACAAGTCAGAGAAAGCTACTGCTGCCTGTTTCTCACTGCTCCACTGTCTGAATGCCTCTCACAGGCACAGAGGAGCTGCTGAGCCAACTTGCTCATCTTCTGATGTCTCGGTGAGTGAGAAGGGCCAGCTCTCTGAAGGCTACATTTGCTCTGACCTGCTGCTATGTTGATACCAGGCAGTCACAGCAAAACCAAGCTCCCTCAAGATGGAAAATAGTTAAAGCCAGGATATACAGTAGGACCCAGAGATGGGTTTTGGTTGTGCGCGTGAGTGCACACACACACACACACACACACACACACACACGCACACACACACACACACACACACACGGAGTGAGATGTACTAGGCTTTGTCTGCTTCCTGGGAGGAAAGTAACAAGTGCTGATCTCTCCCTCATCCACTGGGAATGTAAACACCGAACTCCTTCCCACCCTCTGTCTACAGACATACACAGAAGCTGATTCTAATTCATGTTTCTCTACATGTCGCGCTGTATGTTCTGGATAAGCCCTCCCCCTGGTGCAGGGGCTTGACACACCACAAGTTACGTGGCTTCGCTGTAGCATTCTAAGCAGATGACATTCCTCCTCATTCTGCTGGATATGAGGCTGCAGACGCCATCCCGGTCCAGGGGGAAAATGAGCGCTGCTTGCCTTTTCAGCAGCATCTTCTCTTTCTCCCAAAGGATACGTGGTTTTCTTAATACAGACTTTTAACGCAGCTTCTTTCTTTACGGCTTTGAATTAAAACCTGTGAACAGATTTTTTCGTAGCCACTATGTCCCGTCACATACCCCTGCACCCTTTTGTACTGTGTGCTGGGGACAGTCCGTCCTGCCCGCATCCTCTCACCCCACTCAGCACTACCCCCTCCCCTGGTTACTGCGTCCCAGCTTATCCCAGTGTACTCCACTCCACCCCACATACTCTGCAGCCTGATCTATGTCTGTCTAGACCACGTGTGCTTGACAAGTCCCCCAGCCTCTGTGACGGTTTCCGTTTTCCAACCACTTATGTGGTGACAATGGGGACACCAAAAGTTCACCATTTACAGTGCTGTGTCCAGTGCTGTGAGGCATGCCTTTCCTCTTTGAATCTCCACGAAGCATTCCAGTTTTCCTGAGACAGCTTGAGCAGTCTTACTATGTGGGCAAAGAAAGTAGCCCATGTAGGGATTATGGACTTGTGCTAGGTCACAGACCAATACTGCACATGTACATGGTTTGAAACCAGAAATTATGACTCCAGAATGGTCCCTGATATAAAATCCAAAAGGATCCTTCCACTGCCTGCAAGATCCTCAAGAAGAGCATTTCCAGGAAAAATCCATTAAGTTAAATTATAAGGAGGGAGCAGAGACCAGGGTCTCTAGGTGTCCAAGATCCTACAATATCTAAAAACTCCTAGTGGTAATAGATTTTTCGTGGTCATTCATGTGTCTTCTAGAATCAGATGGAGACACTGGGTAATCAAACTTGTCTCTACTCATTTGAAAGAGACAGGCAAAATAATCCCAAACCACCACCCCCTCCCAACCAAAGGCATCTCTGTGCAGCAAAAGCAAAGAAAAACACATTTAATCCTGTGGTCATACATCAATTGTTATGGAGTAAGGCTGCTCAGACCCTGCCACATTATGTGCAGTGGGATAGTGTCCCCCAGCTCAATAGACCTTTGTGGAAGCAATGGGTATCTAGGATCAAACCACTACAGATTTGTGGTAGTAGCTACTTACCAGCATTGGAACTTTAAAATATGATTTTTCACAAAGACAAAGGAATTATTTTAAGAGGACTGTGTGCAGAGTTTTGAAAGGAGAAATAAACTCATTTATCAGCTATGCTTATTTTTATTTTATTTTTTTAATGTATTTTGTGCAGGGACTCAGTACACAGCTCGAACTGGCAGTGATCCTCCTGTTTTAAGTCTCCCCAGCACTGGGATTATAGGCATGGGCCACTATGCTTGGCCTTATCCACTGGCTCAGCACAGCCAGGGGCAGGTCCAGCACGACATGTGGTGCCAGGGATGGAACTTCAGTCCCTGTGCGTGCCTAAGCAGGCACTTAGTTGGCTGAGCTATCTCACCAGCCCTCATCAGCTATGTTTAAATCACCAATTCAGTGGTACTTTGTTTCTACTACATCTCCCACCCCTATGCCAGGTGCCCTGACAGCAAAGGTCATGTGAATCAGGAAGGCAAAGTAACTTGGCAGAAGGGAAGAAAGCAAGAGATTTTACTTGGTTCTTCAACAAGTTCAATCAAAAGAAGGGAAGGGAAAGAGACACATACATACATCTAAGTGTACTTGCCAACAAAGCAGTGTGTCTCAGGTGGAGTAAGCTGGGCTGAACTTCTCAGAGCCCAGTCATTGAGCTCTGTAAACAGGAAGCAAAAGGTAGGAAGGACCCCCAGAGAAGCCCCAGCAAAGCATGTGGCCATGAGACAAGCACAAGCAACAATGATAGGTTTAATTGGATAGTAGGTGACCTGGATACGAATCTGAATACCTAAACAATGGGGAATCATCTAAGTAAGGCTTGTATCCAATTTCAGCCAAAGTAATTAATGAAAAATTCACAAACGCCACACACTTGGGATGCGCAACTCTAGCTTTCCTGTCTGATATAGTAAAATTAAATACTGAATGTCTTCTGAGAAGCCAGGAAAGATTTTGATTCAGAAAATGAAAAAAGACAGTGTATGCATTTCTATTCCACACTGTAGATGATTTAGACTCCCATGGATTCTTTCATGTTTCCTTTCCTAAAAGTTTTTTTTTTTTGAGACTATATTTCTCTCTCTCCCTAGTCCACGTTAGCCTTAAACTCACTAGGACGCCCAGGCTGGCCTTTAATTGGCAACAATCCTCCTGCCTCAGCCTCTAGAGTGCTGGGATTATAGTGTGTGCTGCCATACCCTGCTTCCTTTTCTCCTAAACATTTAAAAAAACTTCTTTCTATGGTTAAGAGGTAAAGTACTACAGGATAGGGTCATGCAAACCTAGAATGCCAGCATGCTAGAAAGCTGAGACCAGAGAATCTTAAATTCAAGCCCACTTTAGGCAACGTAGTGATTTGGTAAGACCCTGTCTCAAAATAAACAATGATAAAGGATTAGGAATGTAGCTCAGTGTGAAGCTGGATTTGCTTCCCAGAAAAGAAAATGTGAAAAAAAGAAGATAAAACTAGGAAGGATGATTGGGACAATGGGAAATATTCAGTTCCATACTGAGTGTCCTGGACTGCAACTGAAGAACAATAAGGAGTCACTGAAGTTTCTAGCAGAGAAGAAGCATGAGTAGTTGTGATTTTGAGAGGCTGATATGAACAGAGAATATAAAACTGATCACTGGCTCTATACACGCACATGCACAGGCCCATGAAGATGCCTGCATTTAAGAAAACAAAACCTGGCTTTTTCAGGCAGACAATAAAATCAAGAAAATGATAGAGTTCTAAATGAGGTCAAGGTGAGTGATGGTGCAACTTCGCTATCATTGTAACTTCAAGTATAATCACTTCTGGGGCTATTTTGGTTGATTATGCAACAAAAACAGGAGCTCGGTTGCTTCAGCATTTTTTTCTTTCTAAATTTCTTTAATGGCCAGCTGGCTGTGCAGGACTGAGTGAACCTAGACAAAAATGTACAATTCTAAGGAGTTTTAAAAATAAGTGAAATGCTACAAAAGACTCCAGGGGAAGGGCAATGTGAGGCTTATTCAGACACTCAACACCCAATGTTGCAATGCTGTCTTAATTAAAACACAGATGGAGAAAAGGGAGATTTGGCTCCTATTCCTGCCGAGAGGGAGCCTACTGCTCTTGTGGCTGAGGGGCCATCTTAATAGACTAAGAAATATAAAACACATCAAGGAACCACGTGCTTCCTTGTAAACACCCCTGACATCCAGGCTCCTTGGTGAAGTCTCCTACACAACAACATCTACTCCTGGCCGGTGAGGTGCTGGGATTCACTTGGGATGCACACAGCCTAGGCGACTTCTCAGTCCAAGTTTTACTACACTTCTCAGGCCATCATTGTTTCTGATCTACACAGCCTCTACCTACCCTGCACACTGCTGTAAGCAATGTTTGCCTAGACCAGACATTCTCAGCCACACAAGACTCTTTTCCTAGGCAACTTATGGCAACATCTGGGGACACTCCTGATTGTCATACTACAGATGACAAGGCCCTAATAGGTGTCTCATGTGCCGCAGCCAGAGATGCTGCTGAGCACCCTACAACACACAGAAGAGTGCCCCACAGCAAAGAACTGCCTGCAGGAAATGTCTACAGCCCTGAGAGCTGCAATCCCTGTCCTAAACACGTGTTGATCAGATTACTTTATCTACTTTGCAAACTTCATGGATGGAAGTTTGCTGGTTGGAACCTGGGACTGGCTTTCAAAAGTCATGTACCCTTGTCTTCTCAACTTCTCTGATTCACTTCTGTGTCCCGCAGCTCCCCGAGTGAGCTCTCTGGTTCCAAGAAACTAGTGTTTTAGTCTACTGCCTCCTCCTGTCTCCTGCCTTTTGTTCATCCACTTCCCCCTCCTGGCATCAGTCACCTTGCATTTAAGAAATGGGGTACAGGACCAAATCTCCTTAACCCACCCCTTCCAGGAAAGTCCTTCTCCATTCATCCCATGAGCACCTGTTACATGACTCATTTTCCCATTTGACCTTCATTTAACCAACATTACCCTACCAAATATACTTGTGTACTTAGTGGCTGAGCATAGTTCTGTCACACTTTAGACCCATCCTGTGATTTGTCATCAGACCACTGTTATGCAAGTGGCTATACTTGTAATTTTATTGACTGGTCAGTCTTCAGTTCTACCTTAAGTCTGCCTCTCCTCGAGGCTTTGCTCAATAAAGCATCCTTAAGAAGTATTCTTGTTGGGCAACCTACTTTCCAGCCACCCTTTTGTCCCTCTCAGACAGAGGCTTTCTTTTTCCCAATAAATTCTTCTTAGTCTTTAAAAAAAGAAGTGTGTGAAGCTTTTCCAGAGCTTTGGGTAAAACAATGGATTAAAACTATATTATAGAACTTGTAATCTCCAATATATCATCCTTCCTATATGGTGCCATGTTTGATCTGTCCTTTTTGGTTGACCCTAGGCTGTTTTTTTTTTTGGGGGGGGGCTTTGAAGTGCATGTGACTGCTAGCTTTACATCCTGCTCCCACTGATACCTGCCTATACCCTTGTGTACAATGGCAGCCACCATTCTGGCCTCCAAGTGACACTTTATTTACTCTTCTAAACACTGCTCTCACTAGAGAAATAGCTGCACACCAAGCTACATTTCTGTCACTTTTCTTATACACTTTCCCTTTCAGTTCTGCAGCCAGCAAAACATGAGCCATCTCCTACTTTCCACCGACTGTATCAGGACTTAGGAAATAGTGGTCCTGAATGAATTAGGATACTGCTGCCTCCCCAGGCGTCAAACAGACTTTCCAGGACTAAGAATGAAGGTGCTGGGGCTTGGTCCTCACTGCATGCCTCTGATAATGAGGTGCTACAGTGCTGAAGTGATTCAAAAAGTATTGCTACCACATGTGCCTGACAAGGGCAAGATCCTGAGTTTGATTCTTGGTCAAAACAAAAAAAAATTCTCTCCCAAACAAGTGTTCACTTGGAAATATTTTCAGGCTCTACCAAACTTTTCTGATGAATAAATAGATTTGTCTTTCTGCCTATCTCTCTCCCCAGCCTACTGACCTGTCACACAAGGCCCCGGACATATTACATGCTGAGCTTTGAGGATGTCAGAAAAAAAAAAAAAAAGAAAAGAGAGGTAGAAGGAAAAGAAAGAGGAGAAGGACAGTGACAATGATAAAAACTTCTGAGGAAGGACAAAAGCTTACAAAGGAGGGAAGAATGGGTCAGAACAGGACATTGGGGTGGGGAATAAATAGAGTCTGTAAATGTGTGACAGCATATAAATCCTGGAGGATATGAAAGAGAGATGATGTGTGAAGCATTGTTGAAGATTCTGAAGTGAATGTCCTTAAATATATATTGTTTCCAGAAGAAAGGAGCAAATTTTTTTAAATCATCTTAATTTCCAAAAGATTATTATAACATTTTTCATTGCTGTACTCCAATGAACAGAGCTTATTAGAGAGACTGGACTGTGTGGGCCTAGGGTTTATGAGTGTTACACAGATATGAAAAATTTCTCCTTCTGGGAACAAAGTAGCTGAACCTCAGAACAGTGGCTGTGCCAGTGATTCCCAGCCACCACCACTCCAACTTTCAAAAGAAAGGATCTAATGTCATAGAGCTTTTAATGATGCAGGAAGCTCTTATTTCCAACCATAGGGCTTTATATTCACTTTTAATGAATACTTGCATGATTTTGATAAAAGCAATCACTTAGCCATTTAGATTGACTGATAAAAATTCACTCATTTAAGTGGAAGTTTTATCTGAGTACAGCTATTTAGCCCATGTCCCTCCACGCTCACCACACCTTGAGCTACATGGCTAAGGATATGCAATAGTTCGCATACAGAGTAAACATCTAGTAAACACCATGGCTGGTGCTGAATTCACTGTGCAGGATGGTGGGCCACTTTGGAGACAAACAACCTAAAAATTCCACTGGAAATCCTTTCATCCTAAGTTTCTCTTTCTACTATGTCACACAGGCTAGATCAGACAGAGCCAATGTCCTCTGGTAAATGTCTATCACACAACCTTTGTTCCCTTTTTCTTTATGAGAATTTTGACCTATACAGAGTTGAAGAGAAAAATAACCCATTTATAGTCTCTACACTACTTTCTGGTTTTATTCCAACTGGTATCATGACAGGGCTCCTGTGAAGAGAGACATCAGCCTGGGCAAGGAGTTCAGTGTGTGGCTTCAAGGGTAGAACATGATCAGGAGACTCAGAAGAAAAAGACAATATTTAGTCTTGAATTCTGAACACATACAGAGAAATATGGATGCTGACCTACGAGTGTGTCTGTCTCTGTCTCCGTGAACCTATCTATCCATTATCACTCATTAGTCTAGCTTTGAGTGGAACACAAAATAGCATACGGGTAAATGAGCAAATTTAAGGATTCATAGAAGCCAGATATGGGTTCTTGAATGACTTCCATGTAAACATCTTTGGAAATGAACCTTGGTCTTCTCTTTGAAGTCATGAACATAACAATAGCACTACATGACTTGCCAGGTGTCTGCAAGCTTGTCCTAAGTTGTAGCATGCCATTTGTAAGCCCTGCCACCTGTCCCAAGGGGGTGTTATCTCCATGGTGGCAGGATTGCTGTGAAGTTGTAGATGATGGAGGGAGGGCTGCGTGAAGTGGAAAAGAAATCAGATGTGCTCTGATCACCTTTCATTGGGAGTCATGACCTCCCTTCTAGGATATTTGGAGGTAGAGACTTGTGTTCAAATCTCAGCTTTGACATTTACAAGATGATGTGTGTATGTGTGTGTGTGTGTGTGTGTGTGTGTCTGTGTGTGTGTAGTTTGTGTTACTGTGATTGCACCCAGAGCCTTTACATTGAGCTACATCCTCAGCTTACTTTACACTGTGGTCCAGGATCCTGCTAATATTGTAAGTTGGCTCTGCTAGGCTTGAACATCAAGCCTCCGGCACCAACTTCCCAGAATGTTAGGGTTGAAGGTCCGTGCCACCACTCCTGGCTCTGATGGAGTTATAGTGAACACTAATATATTTAGAGTCACATGACAGGAGCACGATGAACTGCTATTCTTGGATAATGCCTCCTATAATCAACTGTAAAGACAAGGGTTCCTGCCTTCTCTATTCCCCCATCTATTGGACATATTTGAAAGGCCATTCTCAGGGACTGTTTCCCATTTGCTGTGTAGGATTCACATCTTTCAGGCTCTCTCATTTGCTGCTCCATGTCAAGTATGGTCTTACCTTATTTGAAAATCTGTTGTAAATGTATAAAACCACTTTCGTTTTTCTGGCTCTTGTCAGTATAGGCAGCAATGAAAGTTTATCCAAACAAAGCCAAAAGGAAAAGAAAAAAAAGGCCCACATTACCATGTGTCTCGGTTACTCTTCACGCATTGCTGGGACAAACACCTGACACTCAAAATGAAGGAAGGAAAGGTTTATTTAGCTCATGGTTAATGGAGGTTTCAGTCCATACTCCACTGGCTCCAAGGCAGAGGGGCACATAGCAGAGAGAACTTTTCATTGTGGTGGCAAAGAGGAGACAGAGAGCAAAGGGAGTGGCCTCAGCTCTGGCAGTCACTAGCCTCTCTCCCCTCCTTACATTGTAGTGCAGATTACCTGCCTCAGGGCAGGTACAGCATTCACACTCACAATAACCAATCACAAACTCCAGAAGCAGCCCAGTCACTGCCTGAGGCTTTTGGGGGGGACACCTTGACCCAAACCCTAACACCAGGACACAGAGAGCACACTGTAAACAACCCATCAGGTCTGTTTTTCTATGATACAGTGGCAGGTGTGTGGAGGAGGCTAGCATCTCTTCAGGTTGACTTCCCTATTCAGAAAAACCACCAAGTAGATCCCCACATTTGACCTGGGACAGATGTTCATCACACAATTGTTCTCTGATAGAAATTTGGAAGATGTATTCTCTATCAGAGTGTCTAGTATTGCCTGTCATAATAATCTGCTTCATTCTGTCTTGGTTTTTTCAAGAAGGTATGCTTAAAAGAAAAAGGGCTTTTGAGATCTGAGTTCAATTCCTAACCCTGTCACACATCAGCAGGGTGACTTTGGGTTAGTGCTCTCCTTTGGATGCTAAGCGTCTTCCAAAGGTCTGTGTGTTCAAGGCGTGGCCCCTGCTCCACCTGTGGTGCTGATGGGAAGTGGGGCCTTAAGGCAGGCTGTCAGGGGGCCAGAGACACAGCTTTGGGGGACTGTGAAATAAGCCCCTTCATTTCTTTCTCTTTCAGCTGCTAAGGTTAGCAGCTTTGCCCTGCCACATGTTGTACCACGATGTGCTCCCACAGAACCAATGTGATAAAGTTAGCCAATCACAGACAGAAACTGCCAATACCATGAACCCCAGTAAGGCCCAAATAAGGCCTTTTCTTCTATGGGTATTGAACTCAAGGCCCTCATATTAAGCTACAACTCTAGCCCTTTATTGGAATTTTTAACACAAGATCTCACCAAGTCAAAAATTTTCCATGCTAGCCTTGAACTTGTGGTCCTCCTCCATCAACCTCCCAGAGTGCTGAGAGTAAAGGAACCTGTCTGCTTTATAATCATCCAGGGGCCAGCCAAATAGCTTAGAGGATTAAAGTACTTGCAAGCAGGTGCAGGGGCCGCTTCCACCCCCAGGGCTCTCTGAAATGGCAATTGAGGCCTGGTGTGGTGGCATGTGCCTGTAATCCCAGCATTTGGGAGGCTGTAAACAGGCAGATCACTATGAGTCTGATCAAGTAGTGAGACTCTGAACACTCTGTACATCCTTCCGTAAAAAAATTACAAAAAAATTTTAATAACCATTTCAGATACTCACTACAGTAATGTAAATCTGACTCACACAGCAAGTTTTTCTGAATTTCCTATAAGAGGAGAAGACATACCCACATTTTATGGCAAAATCTCCATGTGGCTCAGTATCAAGGATACCAGTCAGAATAGCTCATGCAACTCTCATTTTCCAGGCCAGAAATTACTACTTCTTGGGTTATTTTGAAAATATCATGAGTTAATAATACAGCCCTTGGAGCAAAACTTGACATGCACAGAATGCCACTAAATGCTGTTATTATCATTGCTATTGTTGTAGAATTGTGAGTGTTGAAACACAGTTAAAAACTGAACACAATGGCTAAGACGTGGACAGTTCCACTCACTGGAACTTGTGCCATTCTTTGCAAACTATGCCAGTTGCACTGCAAGTGACAGCAAGCCAATCCATGCCATCTCACCATCTACACGTGCCATCTTCATATGCCATAGAGACATCAAACTACGTGTGAAATCAAACACAAAACCAGGTATCATTCAATTATCTTCACTAATGGAAGGTTTCAGAGACATGGACAATAAACCAGGGTTGATAACCCAAAAGCCACTTTCACTTGGCCATGAAATGCTCTTTCAGTTTACATTCAAATATACCACGTCTGCCATTCTGAGGATTAATTTCCCACCAAATAATGAACCCACACAAGACAGGCCTGATTCCAGCTGGGAAGTGCCCTGGTTCTCTGGTCTGTTTCCTGCTCATCTCCTCTCTGCAACATACTGCATGCTGAGAAGAGCCAGCAGGTTTCTGCGAGTGGTGCAGAGAACCAATCTAAGCAGGGTTGACCCCTCTCAAATCTTCCCAGTGCATGAAAGAGGCCCGGGTTTCAAAGGATTCTCCTGCATGAAAATTAACTAGGGCTCCTGATTGATATCCCACACAGAAGGAGCTAAGGGGACATCTTTTGGCAGAAAGTACATTATACAGCCACATACCACTCACGCCCTGTCCAAGGTCTACAGTGTGTTTCCTTGTCTTTGACAAGATCATCTAGAAATCTACCTTTCAGCACAAATACTGCAAGTTTGAAAGGAATGACCTTCCTGTTCATGAAGTAGATTGTTTGATCTTCTAATAATATGGGCGTGCACAAGCACACATTGTAATGAGCATTGTACTGCATGTATTCATCCATTCAACAACTACTGAGCACCTACTAAGAGTTTGGCCTTGAGCTAAGAACAGAGCATAAAAACAAAGCAAAGGAAGAAATATAGTGCTTGTCCTTGCAGCTTAGCAAAAACAACCAACTGAATAGCAGTGGCAGTTGACTGTAATGAGGTGAGCAGGGTGAAAGAACACAGAGCTGGATCACTAGTCCTGGTCAGAAAGGGATCAGTCTCACTCCACTACTCACTGGGTTAATCCACATTACCTCTTCCTAATGGGTTCCAATCCCTCTAAAATGAAAGCCACATCTTTATTTGACCTGGAAGCTCCACCTGACTCACCACAGCCTCTTCTCGCCCCTCTGCTCAGGCCTCCTCCTTGTCACTCACCCCTGCCCTGCCACAATTGTTCCTTTAATGCCTCTGTTTTTTTCTTTCCCTCAGGATCTGTATTTCCTCCCTGGTGATGCCCATCCCACAGCCCCATTCCTTCTTCACCCACATGCCACCTACTCAAAGATATCATGCCCACCAACCTGGAATCAAGGATCACGGTGGGAGGGAGATTTATTTTGACTAAGCATCCTTCACCACAGTCTCAGAACATAAAGGCATTAACTTCTGTTTGCCCATCTTTGATTTTTATGAAGGGAAGGCTCACAGAGGTACCTGTGACTTTCTGACTAATGATGGCCCCTCCCAAGGGGCTGGCACACACAGAGTAGCCATAGTAGATACGTGACAATAGCAACTCCTGGCCACACCCTCGCTCTGTGCCAGGTGGCCTCATGCAACCTGCACAGCTAACAGATGCGACTATGAAGTAAGACAGGCAGGAAGTGGGTAGACACTGTACCTGGCAATTGTTTAAGCTGTTCATGGCACAGGTTGGCCTTGTGCCTGGGAAGCTCACGACAAGACCCATGTTCCTGGACCTGCAGCATATAACACTCTAAATATTAAGTATATATATATTTTTCATTTCACTGACTTGCCCCAAAAGTCACTGAAGAGTGAAAAAAGGCCCTTAGAAAGTTTGCTCAGTGGAATTCTATCTCCGTCTGAGATCTTCTCCTTGCCTCTTTCCTTGCATCCCTGTGACAACCAGCATCCTGCCCACGCCCTTCAGAACACGCTCCACCCACAATTGCTCTCAGCAGCTGTGACTACATAAAGCTTATTTAGCCCCATGTCCCATGGCTAAAAGAGATCTTTAGGCAGCTCACAACCTCATCCAGCAAGTATATACATCTCCAGGAGACAAGCTGTGAAATAGACTGTGTTGATTTAACTAGAAATGTCCATTATCCAAAAGCAAAAAAAGCCAAGGCCACCTCCACTTTCTCTTATCTTGCTTTCCACCCCCTTGCACCCCCTGTTCCATTCTAATTCTGCACCTCCAATCTTAAATACATTAAAAACATAACCTATACCTAAAAACGTAATTTATAACCTTCTATTTCCTCCCTTTTTTTTTTTTTTTTTTCACTAAACAGGCTCAACTTAAGGTCATCCTCTTCTGGTACAGTGGCTCCTATTATGGGAGAAATAAAGGAGAGATTGCTTTTTAAAAGAGAGAGGCTGCTTTTAATGACAGTTTCTGAACAGTGGCCTTTTGTACTTAAAGGGATTGATGATAAAGCTCACTGTCAACTGACAGTAACATCAATGTCAGAGCACAAAGGGACGGATGTCCCTCAATACAGGAGCATCCCAAAGCCATTAACTAGTGCTGTTCCACTCTGCCATCTTGGAGAAGCCCTACTGTTCACAACTGTTTGAGCAGAGCCAGAGAAAAAAGGCAAAGTTGGAGAATAAATCTATCTCTGGCCTCTGTCTCTCTCTTCCTCTCCCTCTCTCTCTTGCTCTCCCTTTCCCTCTCTCTATCCCTCTCCCTCTCTAGCTCTTTCTCTCTCCTGTGTACTTGAGTATGTGAACATACACAGAAACAATATCTGAGAAGTACCTAACTCAGCACTAATTAGTAATGGTAAAGTTGTAGATAAGAACTGGTTTTGAATCTTAGTTTTGCCAAGTCTGTGCTGTAAGACTTTAAGTATGTATCTTTGCTTCTCTGTGTTCCAAAAACTATTGTCTGTAACACAGAGATGATCACGCTGATATCCCACAGGGTACAGTGGATATTATTTTTACCTCATTCACAGAACAAACTTGAGCAACACCTAAATAAATTTAGCACTCACTCAAGCAGATTTGACTACAACTGTTACCTGCAGTACCAGAGCTGTGAAACTGACACCATACTTTGTCATGAGCTCAATATCTGTCCTTAAGACTTTTGGAGGACCTCCAATTCTTTGTCCATGTTACAGGTGTGTCAGGCATGTAATACCCTGGGTCCAAATTTCTCAGAAGACCCAATGGTGGAGACAGAACTAGAAAAGTAAATGGTTCAGATCAGGGATTACCCTACTAACTATTGTTCTTCAATCCATGAGTCAAAGAGTGAGAGGGGACTAACATATTTCTGGAAAGATGTTAAAGGACCAGAGAATGAAGGCCATTCTCTGACTTTTCAGAGACAACCACAATTTCAAGAATTGTACCTCAGCATTAGAGTGGCCCTCCTTTTCATTATTTAGATCTGGATAGTACTGGAAACTGAACAGGATTCCCAGAAAAGAGACACAAACAGAGGCAGCACTTGACAGACTGAGATAAATGTTTCCTACCTATTGCCCACATACTTATTAGCAGTACAGTAGCTGACCATAGCATCTAACATTCTGCTTGCTGGTGTATGTTTCTTTTCCCTGTCTTCTGATGGTATTACTCTACTTTAACTCAGCTGATTACTTCTTCAATCCATGGCCTTATTACAAAGTTGTTGGTCATAACAACAATGTCTTTCCCAGCATTAAAGATTGTCAGCGAGGGTCCCTTCCCAGGAACTTTTCCACTATGGTGGCAGGGAGATGGCTCCTTACTGAAAGGAAAGACCATGAGGTGCAAATGATACAGCCCTGTATTTACCTGCTCTCTCTTCCTTGGCTACTTGGAAGAAGACTGTTGAGCAGGAGAAAATGACAACTCACCAAGAGCTGGAGAGAGCTCCTGGGAGCAGTGAGCCATCAGCTCCACTAAGGTCACCTGCAGGTCCAGTCTGTGACCTCTGCCTCCTCCTCCCACCCATTCATTTGTCTCTTCAGGTTACCACAGTGGTATTCCTGGGTCCACAATCAAATATGTTCTCTGCTTGTTTCCATTTTGTTGCTTCCATCTGTTTAAATCAGAGAGAACTAGGTTTCTATTACTTGCAAACAAAGTATAATTCCAATTATATAGATACCCACATATAGATATAGACAGGACTTCTAGGAATGCTATAACATTGAAATGTAAGAAGAGTTAGAAAAGAGATAAGAGAAGGCAAGCTGCACATTTTCAGTGAAATAACTTGAGTGGGCTTGAGAAGCCTTAGAACTGTAAACAAGGAAATGAGACAAAATTCCCTTTGTCTCAAGAAAACTAAAAGAGACCTAGGGGAAAGGAAAGCATAGGCATGGAAAGGCACAGTTTAGAAAGTAGAGCAGGCTCCAAGTACCACTTGGTGCAAAGAGCAGCTCCAGGCTGGGTACCTGCTCACATCACTGAGGCTCTCCAAGCTTGTGCATCTTCCTCCACACAGCCAGCACTGTAGTATTCTCAGAGTGGTTAAGAGAGACATCAAAAGACAATACAGCACCTACTAGTATTTCTATATACAGAAGATTATGAATGACTGATGATCATTATCAGTGTATGGGCAGCAGTAAAGAGAGATCCAACTGTATAACCTGAGCAGCATCGGGCTGCAGTGCATGGCATTCCAGGGGCAGGAGGCAGGCTTTACTTAACTACCTCTGTTCTGGTCCGGCCCAAGATCTGGACTCTATGAAGTACTTAATAAAAACCAACAAATGGATAAATAAAGAATGAAATCATTGACACAGATACAAGCTTTGGAGAATGTTAAATAACCCTAAAAAACCATTACACAGATCCTCAAGGAAAGTCTGTCTGGCAAGACATTTAGTGCCAGATTGGATTAAAGGCATCTTCTTGGCTGATAAAAACAAAATGAAACAAAACTAGAAAAGTATTTTGCAGAAGTGAAAACCTGAAAGATAGTACAGATAGAAAAAAGCAAAGCAATCATGTCTGCTTGTATTCGTGAGGCCTTTTAGGGCTCACTTACAAAGAAACAGGAGGTAAAAAGTGCACTATTTATTCGATCACACGTTTATTTGTAAGCTCATTCACATGCACGAATTAGTTTCCACTATGATTCAGCAATGTTCTGCATCCACAGGATGCAGAGATGAAGGCATGGTTGCTGCCAAGAAATCCTCAAACAGGCAGAACAGGGAAGAAATACTGATCCATAATTCTGATCAAATATAATAAATGGCATGCACTGTCATAGTCACTAAAGGCCCAAGGACTAAAATAAAATCCTCAGCATTCGTTATGCCAGAAACAAATCTAATGTGCCAAGGTAGACTAGGAGGAACATAAACCCCATACAGGAGAAAACAACACATCGAAGGCGTGGCATTCTAAAAGCTTGTGCCACATTGCAGGCAGCAAAAGGCAGATGCTGTGGGAGGAAAAGGAGGGCCTAAGACTCCAATGCTGCCTCACCAGATGCCCAAAGTCCTCTACAATGAAGCTAAACATAAATACGGGGCTTCGCTCTGCAGAAAATAGTATGCTAGCAAATCATGCCACCTGTATTTTAGGAGAAAATTCTGACAGTAAGGCAGAAGGTAGACCAGAGAGATAGATTTTTTTTTTAATTTATTTTCTATTAGTAAGTTGAAATGTTTGTCAGGCATTTCAGTAAGAGGATGTGTACAGAAACACTAAAACTATATGAGAAAATACAGTATCAATCCAAGTTCTCTCGGTGACAAAGTATCAGGATTTATAACTCAGAAGGAGTTTATTGGTCCAGGTGTCTAAAACGCCCAGGGGCAGGTGCACCCCAAGGAGGGGCTGTGCAGTGCACCCGCCTTCTGGTCTGCTTGGCTCTGCCCTGTCCCCGCCTTAGCTAGGCTCTCTCATTAGAGTGGTCACAGGTGCTCCAAAGCTCCTGACACCCTACTGCTGATGCCCCACTGCTAACCACTAACCAGAATGCTCCATCCCCTCACAATTTCTGTCCTAAATGACCCTCAGGTCCCGTGAGTGAGGTTCCCCACCACCACCACACGCATTCACACAGTGAGGTCAGATTTGTGATGCTACACTGGTCGGGTCTGGGGCCTCTTCCATATCTGAGTCTGAGGTCCCCCCTCCCCATCCACTCCATGTTGGTGTGATTAAAACAAGAGGCACAAAGACTGCTGCTTGCTTGAAGAAGTGACTTTGAGGCCATCTTTGGAAGCATAGGATGGGAAGTAAGATAGGGGTTGCAAGGATATCCAGGTGTAGATCTTAGACTTGTATAGCAGGCGACCTTGCCGTAAATGCACTTGCAGTAGACTTTGTCTGAAGAAACTTCAAATATGCTTCCCAAGCCTCCAGAAGTACTTGGAATTTGAAGATTCAAAATACTTTTATTTCTTCCAATTCAACTCAATTTCCTTGAAAGTTTAGAGAACAAAATCTTCTCAAAGATATGAAGATGGATAGTGGAAATGAAAGGGTAGAGCACTTCTAACTCACCTAATATTTTCAAATTAAAATGATTTCTCCTAGAAATTATATATATATATATATATCATATAATATAGAACATATTTATATCATATATAAATGTACTAATGAGTGTCATAAGTGTCTAACATGATTATTCACCTTAATTTTGTCTTAGCACTGATATTAACTTATTAACTCTTCTAATTCACACACATTTGATTGAAACCATATCTTGGATATGCTTTTTTTTTAATGTATACACTTATATTATGTTCTAATAGAGTTTCAACATGGTTGAAAACTTGAATCTAAGCCTAGCTATGAAAAGTATAGGGTGAAAATTACAAGGATATCTAAAATTAAAGAATAATATTATGTTTATTGTATGGGAGAAATCTGGCAAAGGGCTAACTTCTCAGTTGTTCAATTCATAGTCTATAATAGTACTTCAATGAAGTGAAAATTAAAGAAAAGACTAAGGGCTAGCCAGGCATCTCAGATTAAATCTCCTGTTTAGGCAGATGCAGCGATGGGATTCAATCCCTGGTGTGCTGTGCTGGCTCCTTCCCTAGGTGCACTGAGATGGTCATTGAAACTGGGTGTGGCAGCACGCACCTGAAATCCCAGTGCTCGGGAGGCTGAAATCAGGAGGATCAGGAGGAGTCCAATCTGTATAGTGAAGCTTTGTAGAACCTGTACTAAATATATAAAAAAGACTAAATATGAAGTAATAAAGCAAAAGTGTGTATATGTCCAAGAAACTCTGATGACTTCAAACAAGACATACATTAAATGACCATGCAAGTGAATAATTGCATAAATAGCAACAGAGTTATATAATAAAATACTATGCAAACTTAATGTAGGATGCAACTGACCTATATCAGTCTGATATGGCAAGATCACCACAATACAGACACCATGACAAGGTATAGAATACTACATTCAGGTAAATGTAGCTTTAGATATGTCCCTACTGAAATAAATTAGCAGTATGTATCAGTCTTATAGAACTGATAATTATATATCTCTACCATATATGCACATGTAATAAGCATACAAAATAAAATGTATGTACAAAACATGTACATGGGCATAAATTTTGCAGACCTAAGAAACCACATCTACAAGTATATTATTTGCCAAGAGTAAGTCTCCAACTTTTATTCCGTGTTTGGAGTTCTTGCATATTTTTAACTTTATGCAAAATATGGTCTAATGCTTTTCTAAAACACAGCCTTGCATTGCCTCCAACACACATCCACTATTGTTCACCTTATCTGTAAAACCCAAGGAGGGTTTCCATTCCCAACAGTACCTATGAGGGAATGGGCGGTTGGGCTGTCTTCAGGTCCCTGTGTTTACATGCATCGGCCACTTTGCTGAGCATGATGCTAGCTGATTAAGAGAGTTGGTGAAAAAGTACCCACTGTGATTGAAACACTCATTTAATACATTTTAAGTGCCTGAAATGCTCAGCATCCTTGATTGGTGTTGATTGTTTCCATTTGATTTATTTCCTCAGTATCAGTGTTCATTAAATTACTTAATGTAATGGCCGCCCTGTAGTTGCAATTCTATTTAACTGTGCGTCTTTGGAAGCATTCTAATTCACAGGCTGTTCACTTCAGGAGCCTGCAATGTAGATTTTAGCATCTAAGAGTTGTGTATTGCTTCCAGATATTGCTTAGGAAGAAATTATCTTTCAAAGGAATCCATAATAGCCATGACTGATTTTTTGAAAGCTGTTTGTGGTTTTTATTCTTGGCAGAAGTCTTTTTGTGTGTGTGTGACAATTTATTACCTACCATGGGCACATTTATAACATGATGTTCAATATCATGACATTGAACATAGATCTTACATATCTTAAAAGTCTACCACCCATATTGGTAGCAAGATTATACAAGCATCATCCTAGTGGTCCATAAGCCAAGTTTATTGGTTTGTGTTTTGTTTTAAATAGGCCTTGTTTCTTTGGACTCACCTTTGGTGCCAAGTGAGAATGAGAATTTTCCTATTTTGTTTATTTCCTGTCTCTCTCAGTAAAGGCAGAATCCTGATATATATATATTTAATTTAATTAATTTTTTAAAGCTGGGTCTCAACTTAAGAGCTTGTGCTTGCCAAGCATGAACCATGCCACTGAGCTATATCTCTGGCCTGATTGCTTGTATATAAAGATTGGGAAAATTTGTTTTGGTTCTCCAGGAGGACAAATAGAGTCATTATTAAAGAGTTTATGCCAATTCTGACAACTCTAAGCCTCAGTGCCAGTGAAGTACTGAACAAAGAAGGTGACCAGAGGCCCAGAGGGAGGAAACACTGGGTACAAGTGCCCTGTGCCAACATACACAAGAGCTAGGAACACTCCCCATGGCAATGACATTTTCAGGGACAAGAGGTGGACGTGCTCCAGGAAGACTTCTGTAAGGGCAGGTCTAGAGTGAAGATTTAGCAAAGCTTTGCACTATGAGGAACAATTCAACCTGCACACCAAAGCAAAACACGAAATGGTTATCATTTAGTGCCCTGGAGGTACCTATCTGTGCCATCAATCCAACGATTTCAACTTACGAATGAGTTATATGGTAAGTTAAAGTGTATATATGTTAAACCTACCTCCATATTGTAGGTTCTGTAGGCATGCATTCAGCCAAATATAGGTAAAGATATTAAAAATTTGTATAAGGTTTTATAAGACATTATCTCCTAAACAATATAGTATGACAACTACTTATATAGTACTTATACTGATTTAGGTATTTATAAGTCACCTAGGGTAGTATAAAGTATATAAGAGGACTGAATATGCTGTGTGCAACAGACCATTTGAAATAAGAGACAGCACCTGCAGATTCTGGATCCTGAAATTGTTACCAGGGCTGGTGCCATAATACTTGATAACTGAGATCAGGTAGTGAGTAGGACTTAAAATAAGCTTCTCATCTCTAATTATATATTAGAATCACTCAACGCAGAGGTTTCTAAACTATGAAGATGCCTGGCTATAAGACTTCTAGAATTCTAATTTATTTTCTGCAGAGTGGGGCTAAGTTTTTGATAGATTTTTATACATGCCTCAATTGATTCTAATGTAAAGCCAGGATTGAGAAGCACTAATACAGTATATGTTTAATGACTCTTCATCTGGGTACTGAAAGCTATAGATAGGACTTGAAATATGAAGAAATCAAAAGAAAGCACCGTGAAAAAAAAAATATATATGGTGATCTTCACCATGCTATGAATCATCCTGGGAGGAATTGCTTTGAAACCCTTACAGCATCAAGGAGAGGATATGCTAATAGGTGCTTACATTGGGACTGAAGTTGCTGGAGTAGGGGTAAAACAGGAGTTACAAAAGGGTATATTTAATTTCTAAAAAATTAAACTGTCATAACAAGATAGTCCACCATACTACAAATTGGTTCTGAATCTAACCCGTGTTTCTTTAGCAATATTTTGAGATATCCTGCATAGCAAGCTCCTTCTTAACATTTCCAATTACCAATAGTGTTATAAGGAAAGTATTTTTTCCAGATTTACAGTGGCTGGAAGTACCATTTAGCCAAGTGAACTGACATGCCTCAGGTTACCTAACCAGTGATGTATAATCCAGACCTGGCCAACTGGAGCTCCAGGCATTGAAAACTTCACAGATCCTTTCCACAGGGGAAACGGAAGGTCCTCCATCATCTACCAATGTAAGTTTACAGATCTCAATTCTCAAAACACACCTTTCTGTTTTAGTGAGATAACAATGAGGGAATACTTAACCAATTATGTAGCAAGATGTGAATATAATAAAAACACCCATGCCAGTAAGATTTTAATGACCACCATTATTATAGTTCAGGCAGAACAAAAACAAATCCAAAGCTCTGTTTAGAAATTTCATTTTATTGAGAAATTATCTGGATAAGTCACTCCTTTTGCATTTGTAATGGTCCGATCTTCTGTCTTGGTTTAGGAGTAGGGGAGAACATGGTTATTAGTAATAAAGTTTTAGGGCCAAGGAGACCTGAGTTGAAATCTCTGTACTGCAATCTACTTACTCCACCTTACACACGTTCCTTATCACAGCTGAGCCCCCATTTTCTTTCCCATCCGTTGAGGGTCAGATATCCAACCTAGTGAACTTGTTATGAAGGATACATTTTTAAAATATGTGCCCAAAACACATGCAGAGCACCTGGCAAAAATTACGTAGTAACGAAGGTTAATGTTTACTATGGACCTCCCCTACAATGGCCATTGAACTAAGTACTTCAAATTCATTATCTAGATAATTTTCACAGATCAGTGAGGCATGTACTGTTACTATCCTGTTTTACCAAAGAGACTAAGACAAAGTAAGGAATTTCCCAAGATCGATATGGTGGTGAGAGATTTGAACTCAGCCAGTCAGGGATGACTCTAGATAGAACCTATTCTTTTAACAAATGGGCACACTGTGATCAACACAAATTCCATGTTGTTTTTCTTTATTAGATAAATAAGTCATGGAATTTCTCTTTTTTAAAAGTACTGAATGAATGCCTATGTCCATACAGAAACTCTACTCTGGAAACCAGTTGTCCACCCCCAACCGATGCAGTCCACGTCATTCTGTTCATCTGTGGCATGTCATGACCACAGACAGGTAGGTCTAGGGGAGGTGTGAGGGTTCCTATCTGCTTGATCTTTTCATAGTGCTAATGGGGTGAGATGAAAGTGCTGTACCCTGTGATTCATTGTGAGATGCAGGTACTTCTGAAAGATAAAGGACCACATAGAAGAAGGCTGACAGTGAATGTCAGCACAGACCAGCCCTGTGAGAACCTAATGCGACCAAGGAGGACTTCAAACATTGGATGGAGTCACAAAAGAGAAGGGGCAAACCAACAGGTGCCGGTGTGAGCAAATCTGATCTATGGACTGCAAACTCAATAGCTACAGGCTCACAATAATTTGCAAACTTAGCATTGAACGATGCTATATACCATTCATCTAGTGAATGCATCCTATAAGCACGAAGTACACCATCCAAATTGGTAAATAATTCTTGTGGAACCTGTAAAGTATGTGCAGGTGAGAGAGAGAGAGAGAGAGAGAGAGAGAGAGAGAGAGAGAGAGAGAGAGAGAGAGAGAACATGCATGTGTGCAGTACTTCTGTAAAAGTTTTTCTTATGTACAGATTAATGCAACACAACCAATATCAAGATACAAAACACTTTCTTCACTGCTAAGGGGCTCCCCTGTCCTATTTGTTTCCAATGTTCTCTTCCTCCAAGGATTTCCACTGCAGCTCAGGATGGCCCATCTCTTGAGACCCCCAGCTCAGTTCAGGTGACTGGTTGTTCTCCAGATTTTTCAGACACTGATGCTCAAAGTTCCACAAATTCACCCCCATTACTCTGGTCCTCCACATAATGGTCTTCTCCTAGCCCTTGTTCATTCATTCATTCAAAACTATTTCTCAGTATCAAATTCTAAGATAACACCATACTAAATGAAAAAGGATAAATCATAAGTAATAAAAAAGAAAGCTGCTGCCTTCATGGAATTTGGAATTCTGGAAGGAGGAAAGATGCTAATTTACAAATGATGTAAATGCCAAAAAGAGGGAGTACTTTATTTAAAAATTTATTTGGTACACAGGGTCTACAGGGTCTCACTATGTAGACTGGACTTGTAGTGATTCTCTTGTTTTTAGCCTCCCAAGCACTGGGATTATAGGCACGCTACTACACCCAGTCTCAATGGCCATGTCAGTGTGCCCAGAGGGCAGGGCTGGCATGGCACTCCAGGAATCAAACCCCAGCCACTGCGCTCTGCCTAAGCAGGCACTTTTAGTCCATTGAGGTACCTGGCTGGCCCTGGTATTAATATTTAGAGTAGAGAAGAATTTTGGTTTGGGGAAGGAAATGACACCAGGCAAGAAATTGGGGGTGGGAGTGGGGTGAAATGATTTATCCCAGGGAAACAAGCATGCAGCACAGTCTCTGGAGTTCAGTTGCCAAAGTGACAACAGAAAAAAGCAATTTAACAGGCGATGAGGTCATAGTTGTTCCTCTCTTGCTGGGTTGGATTAAGGCTGCTGTATGGCATAGTAAAAGCTATAGTGAGTGTTAAACATTAAAAAACATGCTTATAATAGGCAAAGTTTCTCTAGTGGCAGCAGACCAATGAGTACGTAGGATCAGGTCTTTTGTTGCTTTTTGGATTGAATGTAGGGAGGGGGACATTTTTGGAATCATGGAAAAATTCTCAATTTTGATGTTCTTAAGAAGTACACACTCATTCTCTTGTCCCTTCCTTCCTTTCCCCCTCCTCTCTCCCTTGTTCCCCTTGCAAATAATGAAGAAGTGAAGGGACAAGAGGGGAATGGGAATGAAAGCAAACTATATCATGTTCAGGGACAAATCCCTTGTGATGAATATTATGTATCTTTAAAATAAGCCAATTTAAGAAGGGACAAAGATGTACACATTTGTCAAATGCATCAAACTGCATTTTATGGTAAGTTATACCTCAATAAAGTTTAAGGAAATAAAAAATATGTTTATTACAGGAAAAGACACTTTATCACTAATCTACCTTAAAACACTCCCCCTTGCTTCAAACATACTGCCATTCTTGCCACTTTTGAAAGCAGGGCTCCAAGTCTTTTTCATGAGGACTTCCTAACCTATCTTACCCATCCTCTGCTCCAGTAAAACATGCTTTCCTTGGGCTAGATCTATCAGGCAGTACATGTGGCTGAGCTGGGGATGCAGAATCCCAAAGGGATGGGCCTGAGTCTGCACAGCATGGATACTCTGTCGATATTATCAGGCTCAATGCTTAACTCCCTGTAAAGGTCGCTGCTATTGTTCCCAGGAAGTAGCCACGGAGTGAAGATACGGAATAGACAGAAGTCAGGTATGTTTCACAAATCACACTGCTAACACACAGCAGGTTCACTGAACATACTTCTTACCAGTCCAGGTGAAAGGAGCTCTCACCAAGACCCCAAAGTCATTGAATTAATGCCCTGTTTCTGTTTCGCAAGGAGGAAACAGAACACGGGTGAGTACAAACAAAGAAGCAAAGGCAGACTAGGCTGATCCTAGGCAGAGCATGTGATACCTTTTTTTTTTCTTTCATAACGTTTTGGTATTGTACAAGGTGCATACATGATATTATATTTACAGTTTTTTTATAGCTGAATTATATCAAAGATTCAATAATTATTTACCTAGTGGATGACCATAGCACTAAAAGCCAACATAATATCCTGTCCAACCACCATTAGTGCAGATCTTGCATGTGATACCTTAACGGGTTTGCACTGAAGGAAGAGGCTCTTCCTCCCTTCCTCATTGCTGCTGTGAATGTTAAAGAAATGCTTTTGTAGACATCAGAAACAAGAAAGCCCATCTCCAGATAAGGTACAGGTCCTTTCGAGGTAGGGTGGAGTCGGGTAGAAACAATTATATACACCAGAGATTCATAGAGGCAAAATTGGTTGCAAAATCACCAGGACTATAAAAAAGGTACTGTGTTGGAAACAAACGCTGAAACAAACACTGAAACTCTTCCTTGGTTTCCAGTATATAAAAGAATACATATTTTATAATACAAGGAAACCCTCTATTCTTGAGAATTAGCTGCAGTTCTCCAGCCCTAATTCCATAAATAACCCTCAAGCATTCCACTCGGTGACACAGGCATGGAGATGAGGTCCCTCCTGGCGTGACATTCCATCCGGCCAGGACTCACACCACGTTCCGCTCTCCTCAGGAAGCAAACTACTTCTCTGCTGTTTCCCCACTGTGTCCAATTATGCTGCTGCCCAAGCAAAATGGGCACTTAGGCACTCAACAAATTTTTAAGGAAATGGATCAGCATGATTATTCTGGAAACACAAAGCCCAGAGAGGAATAGGGCAAATTATGAATTTCAGGAAATATTGGTCTTTGTATATTAATCACACTAATAATATTGCAAATGAGAGAAAGAAAAATCTACTTCCCTCCTGTGCACAATTTGCTTTGTTTGATCCCTTTGAAGTAAGTATAGAGAGTGTCGTTTTGATGTATTTATTCCCTGCCTTGATTGTTTTCAATTATTTCTACATTTTTGGCAAAAAACTTGACCAAAAAAAAAAAAAATAGAAAGCTACAAAGTATTTTTATTCCAATTAGCAGTAAAAGAAGAAGGGGGAAAATTGTTGTCTTGGAAATGGAAGGGTCACCAGAGGATGGCTAGTACACAACACAGACAACACTACTTTCTAACTCCAAGTTCGTGGCAGCCATGTTTAATCAATGGAATTCCCAGCCAGCTGAGCTCAGAAGTGGTTCCGTACTCCTTTCCCATATAGCCCTTACCTCCCAGTCAGAATCGTCCTCACTGCAACCTAGGGAATTAAATTCTAGGTTGGCGGTGTGCCCTTGGCAAGAACACCCGATGAATGAGAATGAAAGACAAAATGAGAAGCCCAACCTAACCCTCCTTCTGCTGGTCTTATGGGAATCCAGCACAGGCATCCCACCCACATCTTTTCACAGCATCTGGGTAGCATTGCTTCCATGGTTATGAGATTTCTTAGGCAATGTTTAAGCCAAATGAGAAGAGCTAATAGGGAGTCTATCACTGAGTCTGAAGATGCAGACTTTGACATATAATTTCCCTTTCCATTAAAACAGCACCTACACTATGGAATAGCACTAAGAATAGTACCTACTTGCTCTTAAGCAAAATGCACATGTACACACACGTACTCCTAAACCTTAAAAAGTATTCTTTTTCATTTGTTTATTTTTGCACATTTCAGCTCAAATGCTGCTTTCTCCAAAATGCTTTCAATGGCCAACTTATCTAAACAGACCCTCTTCAAATACATTTCTATCTTGATTTTATCTCATGCCCAATATGTACCATAGATGATAAATGCATGATAGTTTACTAGTTTAGTATTTCTTCTCTGAGCTGGCATGACACAAATGTCAGAGGCCACCTCTCCACTGCTTTCACTCAACATCTACTGCTGCCAGAATTAAGTGTGGCACAGATAAATTCAATGAGTTAACTCCAAACACCATGCATCTTGGTGTGTGATGCCTCGGCATTCAGATTCTATCCTACTTCTTTAGGGACACCATCAGACATCACCTGCTAGAAGGTCAGAGCCCACAATTATGGTCCTTCCATAAACTGCCTGGCTGTATAATACATATGCTTGATTGTAGACAAATGAAGTTTCCCTTGAACTGCTAGCTATGAAATCAAGATTCTATCCTGCGTTCCACATCAGATCCCTTTGTACTCCTGCCCACTTCCTCTACCTGGCTGATGCCAACCTAAATTGTGATCCAGTTAAATGTGAGCTGAACCCACCGCTATTATAAGCCCCTGAAGATTACAACGGTTTGATATAGCAGAAAAATACCAATATGCCACTAGGCTGAGGACAGAGGTTCCACACTAGGGTGCTGGATGTTCAGTTCTGCACAACACACTAATCATAGGGGTATGATCAGAGGCACATTTGTTTCAATTCTCTACTGCGTAAAATGCAAATAAGGAGAAACATTTTCCTTACAATTACAATAGTGTTATAATTACTAAGTGTCATAATGTACCAGCTACCATACATAGTAAATACTGAGTAGATAAGAGTGATTACACTATTGTTACCTTTTAGAGTTCAAGATTCATTCCTATTACTGATATCTTGAATTTATCCCTTCTATGTTTCCTGTACCTTGTTTTTGCTGAAAGAAAAGCTATTTGTGTACTGGTACAAGGTCTTCTTCATAGAAGATACGATAAAATATATTTATTATCCACAATCTCCTATTATTATTTTCAACATGAATGCAGTCTTAACTTAAAAGAAGAATCATAGTCAAGTACATTGGATAAGAGGAATTTTTTTTTTATTATGCTCAATATACAAAACAAGATGTCTATCTTTTTGGTTCTTTAAGAAATAGGATCGCTTTCACCAGAACAAATAATACTCCAAAATGTGTGATATGCTACACACTCCATTCTAGCAAGAGAAAAGTTCATACTCCTAATTTAAAAGCCCATGAAGCTTAAAATGTATCCTGTATTTAAAACCATACATTCTTTCCAAATGGTAAGGATGTTTTCAGCAGGAAAAATAAAAAGTAAAAGTTGCTTTCTTCCTTTCCCCCATCCCATTTTGCCTTAAAAATCTGGAAGGAAACCATTATTTACATTTTGGTTTGTATACTGCATTAAATTCATATATATATTCATATATATATATATATATTGAATTTTATCTGGCATCTTTTCAGAAAGTACTATTAGGTTCTACTCCATTTTCTTACATACATAAAAAGCAAGTTATCCCTTTTATTATGAGCTTCTCAAAGAGCAAAATCCATCCCTGTGTCTGTCACTTAGCCTCACACACACCAGGATGAGACCCTCCAGTTCTCACTCAAGAAACACAGAGTACAAGGCAGGAGACAAACGGAAAGACACTGAGCAGAGGGACAGCAAGACCCAGGAGTGTCTTGCAGGCTCACCGCCAGTATCTGTCCAGCTTCTGCACCGGGCAAGCAGCTTAGAATAGTGGCAGGTTCGGAGACCAACCAAGTAGCAATCTTTCCTTGGAGCAAGAGAACTGCTTTTGATTTTTGTTCTCTCTTTAACAGTGAAGGCAACTCTGTGAGCTTTACAAATGGCCTTTCAGACTGGAGAATGACACAGTGGTCTCTACAGGTGAAAGGGTAAAAGGTAAGAAGGTGCCACTCATCCTAGCTACATCCCAGAGGTGGATGCTTTGGGCAATGTAGCCTGTTTGCGAGGTGGACATAGCAGGTGTCTCTTGTGGGTGTCCCAGAGGTCTGCAGGAGGCACAGGACAAGACAGAGGCATCATTTTAAAAAGCACCAATAGCTTTTTTACCTTGACCTCTACCTGAGTTTTTATTATATTGATTAACATTTACTTAACAACAGCTGTGAACATTTAGCTTGTAAAACATGCAGTTTTGGGCAGCATATAAATTGTAGAATTAGACTGGATGTGGTGGTGCATGCCTATAATCCCAGCTCTTGGGAGGCTGAAAACAGGAGAATCACTGAGTCCATCTACATAGTGAGACCCTGTATGTATATGTGTGTGTGTATACCCACACACACACACACACACACATATATATAGCAGGATGGTTCAACAAAGTTAATAAACATATGCATAACCTAATTTTACTACATTTCAATATTATTTATTTATTAATTGGTAAGAACACTTAAAAGCTACTCTCATTAATTTCCATGAAACAAAACAATGTTATTAATTGTAATCACTGTTATCCAAGAGATCTCATGATCTTATTCCTAATTAAAATTTTATATCCTTTGATAAGCATTTCCCAAATTTGTCCTTCTTTCCCTTCAACCCTTAGTAACCACCATTCTGCCCTCTGCTCTGTGACTTCAACTCTTCTTATACTCCAGAAGTTAGCAAGACCATGCAGTAGCTGTCTTTTTGAGCCTGGCTTATATCAATTAGCATAATATCCTTCAGGTTCATCCAAGTTACATGTAGCAGAATTTGCTTCATTTTTAATGTTGAATAGTATAATTGTGTATACATCCTATTTTCTTTATCCATTCATCCATTAATAAGCACATAGGTCTGTTTCATATTTAGGGTGTTACCAACAATGTTTCAATGAACACGAGTATAAATACCTTCTCAACATGCTAATCTCATGCATTTTAGATGTACATGCAGTAGTGGGGCTGCTGGGTCAGATGAGTTTTGTCATGTTCATGGTGGTATTGCTACAGACTCCTAGATCATATAAGTAGTTTTGTTTTTAACTTTTCAAGGCATTCCCATACTGCTTAGTTCTCTTGTTAAATAGAAAGTGTGAAAGAGTTATTTGTGAGTATGTGTGTTCATCTGTGTGCATGTAAGACAAATAAATAAGATAAGAATCACTATACTATGTAAATACATTGTGCATGCACATGGTATTGGGAACTGGACCTGAGGCCTGCGCACTGAGCTACATCTTCAGCCCTCTCTAAAATTGTTAATTTAGAGACAGTGGTTTACTAAGGTTTTCCTTTTGATCCCAAAACAGAAATAGCTGAGGTTGGCATGCTAGAGCTGTTCGAGCTACCCTAATAGAACTTGGAAATCTTTATTATTGCTCAGCTATGCAAAATGGCTTCCAGATTCATCAAATAAGATGGCTGCTTCATCTTCTGAAGAAGAAAGATGAAGAAGATAAGAGGAGTCAGGAAGGGAGAAAAGCAAGTGTCAAAAGGCACATGCCATCTGAGTAGCATCTTTACTCTGCACACGTCCACGTATGTATCATCCATTTCCTCATCACCTCGAGCCACACAGAAAAGGCCTGATTTCTTGAGCCTGAGAAATCAAGTACAAGACAGAGGCATCATTTTAAAAAGCACCAATAGCTTTTTTTACCTTGACCTCTACCTGAGTTTTATTATATTGATTAACATTTACTTGACAGCTGTGAACATTTAGCTTGTAAAACATGTAGCTTTGGGCAGCATATAAATTGTAGAATTAGACTGGATATGGTGGTGCATGCCTATAATCCCAGCTCTTGGGAGGCTGAAAACAGGAGAATCACTGAGTCCATCTACATAGTGAGACTCCATATGTATATGTGTGTGTGTGTGTGTGTGTGTGTGTGTGTGTGTGTATATATATATATATATATATATATATATATATATATATATACTGTTACTGTTGTCTGTGTCTGCTTTTGTGTGAGACAGACGCTGAAGGAAAACCTCAAATTGAAGAAGAGCTATGGGATAAAACAATACTTCTGAAAACAAAGCCTCCAGACATGGTGAAATGAATGCCCCGGCAGAATTAGCATTAGAGAACTTTTAGAAAATTCAGAATCTTAGATTCCATGTGTATTTACTGATGGAAAACCTCTGAAGCCATTGCATGTATGTGTGTATGTATGTATGTATGTACATATGTATATATGTATGTAAGTATGTACTGGGGACTAAACTCAGAGCCTTTGCACTGAACTTCATCCTATGTCCTCTTATTTTGATTTGGGAACAGGGTCTTGCTAAGTGACTAAACTGCCCAGCAAGGGCTAGAACTTTTGATCCTCCTACCTCACCTTCCCAGTGCCCTGGGACTACAGAAGTGCTCCCTAATGCCTGGCATGGGGCTGTGTTTTAAGGGTGCTCCAAGGAATTGGGAATTCATGCTGGGGTAGACCCCAAACTGTCTGCAATAGAAAGGTCTATGAAATGATAAAATAGTAAAAGTATTTTATCTGTTATATTATCACAGGAAATCCAGGAGGAATATTTGATTATCATCCCTGTCTTAATGATGGGTGAAGTCCACAGTCAGCTACTTAATAGGAATCAGCAACATTTCAGTTCACCGAGACCACTTCAGACATTAATGAAGAAAAAGCTCTTTGAGGTCAGTGTTTTTATGAGCAATTCTTTAAACTTTTATACTATTACTATCTATGAAAGAACCATGGATATGCTTCAGAAACTCTTAAATCCTAAGAGCGCTTTAGCCTGTGGCCTGGGCAATGCATCTTTTTTCTAAATCTCAGCTTCACAGCTGTATGGTGGGAAAGACACCAGCAGGCTTACTTCACATTACCGAAGATTTACTGGAAATGTGGATTCCCAAGAAGAACTGTGGGTTCATTGGAAAGGACTTATGGGAATTTAAGCCCTTTTAAAACATTCTTAGAATAGTTATCACCCAGCGACTTTAAGGATTCTAGAAAAAGATTGTCTTAAGGTCCCAAATGGTTAATTACTCCATTAAACATCAAAAAGCTTGGTCATCATGTTTCTGTGGAGTCCACAAAGCCCTTTGCATTAAACCACTTGGCAAACTTTTTAAAATATGTTACACAGTGGATTCACACTCCACCAATGCCTCCTAGGCTAATAGGAACTTTTGCTTCCTGACATTATCCATTTTGTTAAAGCTGGTTGTGATTCCCCACACATTACTTGAAAACCAATTTCATTCAAGACAAAAGAGTGTGAGCAGGGTATTACATTTTATGCCTAAATTATGCAAATTTGGTGGAGTTATATTGTACTGTGAGCAATTCCCTTTCTTCCAGTTTTCATTGTAGCATGAGTTAAAGTAAATTTCACTATCCTCATTTGCAAAAGGTGAATACTTTCTATTTTAAAACCATGGGGGAAAGGATTGACTTTTAATGAGCAGTTATCTAATATAAAAATCTCTTACATATATTGCTGACATCATTCCCAAGTATTAAATGTACATTCTGGATAGGGTTGATCTTGATTCAATTAATTCTTGGAGAAAGGGCTTTACAACTGAGCACTGTATGTTCCAGAGACAACCCCAGAGGTGAGATGGAAGACGGGGCTCATCTTTCAGAAGGACCGTGAGCTGCACCAACGCCATGTGGCTGGGTATCGGACCCTGCCACTTTACATCCCACGCAGAACAAGAACTGTTTGTCTTAATATTTTCATAATTCAGGTAGCAACTCAGTGGAGATCAATGGGTTTGTAGCAGCTGTTTGAGATCTCCTTCTAACTTCTTCACTGTCCTCTTTGCTAACTTCTCTCTCAGGAGGCAAGAGGCTATGGAGGAGACTGGCTATCAACCAGTGCTCCTGGAACGAGCATGTCATGATCTGCCTTTGGCTCTGCCTTGGCTGCTGTCTGCATCCTGTGCTACACCAACCCATCTTTTTAGAGAGTAGATGCTCCACAGATGGAGAAATAAGCCAACTAAGTGGGTGACTCAATTTAGAGTTCTTTAGGGTGCAAGCTATGCCAATTGCATTGTTTTAAAAAGTAGGACTTGATTTTTTCATCTTTTGATAAGTCTAGACCTTATTATTCCATGTGTGATTTAAAGATCAGTTTTATCAATATGATGAGTACGATGGAGACTTCCTACCCAAGATTTGCCAATATAGTTCCTGGGGCAGAGACTCAGGATTTGTATTTTTAGAAGTCTCTTCATGTGATTCATTTATGTATGCAGAAGTTGTGGCAGATTTCATTTAGAAGTAAATCGCTACTCTTAAAAGTTATGCATCTGTGATTTTCCCTGGTGATCATCTCCTGGTCAGGAGAAGACTCCCATAGCTCCAGCTATTACTGCTATCCTCTAGACAGAGAGAACAGAAAAAGTTCCAAAAGAGAGTGTAGATAAAAACAAGTGCAGATTTTCAGTCTATCAGAGAGAGCAAGGTAGAAATATTTGAGTTGGAAATTAACAGTATTTGCCACATCTAGGTATCAAGAATTTGTAAGAGAAACGCTATAGAACTTAAAATTGGATTTTAGGAAATAGCTCTGTTCCAAACATCATTCATTTTTCACTTGTATTTGGTTTGATTTTTTTCCCTCTTTTTGTACTGGAGATTAAGCTCAGGACCTTGCACTTACCAGGCAGCCACTGACGTTGCTGAGCTATATTGCCAGCCCTAGTTTGCTGTTTGGAAACATAGCTTGGTTAGGTATGAGTTTGTCTTAAGTTACTTCTTGGTTTTTACTCCATGCCCACTGTACCTCTTAAATTCAGTACCATGAGCACTAAGTATTTATTACAAAATAAGAAGAAATAGACAGATCCCTACTTCCCTTCTTATAGGGAATAAAGCATGCAAAGTAATTCTTCAGTAGTGATTATTTTAAGAGCACTTTAAGATCATAGGGATTTGGGGGAATAGATATATTAGAGTACATATGGATATTGAGATAATGTTATCCTTGAAATCCACAAGTTTTTTGGGTTTGTTTAACGCACTAGACTTTTAGCAATGGTTCTCTTAAGAGTTATGAGGACAGCCAAGATGCTAAAACATATATAATTAATCAACCTCCCAATTAATCAGAAAAATTTATATTAAATAGCCATGATCCAGGTCCTACTAGGAAAGTGTTAAAGTAATTAGGTTACCAAATGCTGGTGAGGATGAAGAGAAATTAGTAGAAAAAGGCATTCCTAGTGGCTTTGTGGATTCATGTAACCCCTTCTAAAAAGCAAGCAAGAAACACACATCAAGAGCTGAGGAGAATATTTTCTTTTTTGCCATTCTATAATTGTACTTCTGGGAATCTGGTCTAAAAAATGACCTTAAGTATGGAAAAATGTATCCAGTGAAACATTACCTAGAACAAAAAAGGTAAAAATCTAACTTTCCCTAGGAGAATGGCAAATATCTCAGTGTCTACACACACACACACTCTCTCTCTCTCTCTCTCTCTCTCTCTCTCTCTCTCTCTCTCTCTCTCTCTCTCACTCACACTCTCACTCTCACACAGCATCAAGGAGGCATTTGGTAGCTAGTAAAAATTATGGTTACACAGACCAGATCACAAGATATCCAATACACAATGTTTCAGTAAAATACACCATACTCATTACGAAAAGTCACATAAATAACACACAGAGGGTAGAGGAGACACCCCAGGATCCTAATGCTGATTATATTATGATAGAAGTTTTTATTTTCTTCATTATCACCCATTTACGTTATCTTATCTTCTTCAAAGGAAAACAAATTTATACAGAAAAACACTGCAAACCATCTTGAATCCCTTGGATGAAATAGCTCTATGCACATATTTTATGGCTATAATAAAAACCGGTTTTTCAGAACTCTGAAAAACTCAGTTTTGGTTAATCAAAAATTTTCATTGATTGAAGGGATAATATTAACAGTATGATTTACAGCTCATCAAGGAACTATAAATCAAGGTGATCTACACGATTGAGGGATTCCAGAAGTGACGGCTGATAGCCAGCATCCATTTTTCCACTTCATTTTTTTTGTCCCGGTAGAGACTGTATAGAGTCAACTGCTCTCAGCAGATTTATAAAATCTGAGCCCAAGAGAATAAGGAATAAGCCAAGCATCTATGTGGGGCAGGGGTTGGTGAGAGGCCAGGGTCCATAACTCAGCACAAGTCTCTAAGGTACCTAAACACTTAAGACAAGAGGAACAAAGGCACTCATGAATTTGCACCACTAATTAACACTGCAGTGAAGTAAACCAAATATATGTACTGTGTGTATATGTGTAAAGAGAAATAGAGGGTAAGTGGATGTGAATACTTACATATGTATGCATACATAGATTCATACATAGACATAGATAATAGACATATTGATATATGCATATAGATGGTGATATATACAAGTATATATATATATATATATATATATATATATATACTCATTACGACAAGTCATGTATCCAGTGAAACATTACTTAGAACAAAAAAGGTAAAAATCTAACTTTCCCTAGGAGAATGGCAAATATCTCAGTGTCTGTTACCTATATATCTCCATATGTGTATGTGTGTGTATATATATATATATATATATATATATATATATATATATATATATATATAGCAATCAAGTGATGCCCTCTTCAACAGCAGTGATGTTGTGGAGTAGCTTTGACAGTGTACTTAATCTCTACTTCTTTGCCTAAAAAATGTGAGAAAATGAGTTCTCCTATGGTAGTGATGACAAAACCTTGGAGATATATAGGTAACAGGCACATATATAGAAAAGCTAGATGTATAAATCTATTTTATGTATGCATAGATATATATAGCGAAATAGAAATGGTAGTTACATTTGTGCATGCATATAGAAACATTAAACAGGTAGTACAAAAATGCACAGATAACAGATGGTTCCCACAGAGACAAATACAGTATGTTTTGAGAGCTTATTTCATGTTCAACGTTTGTACCTGGGCTTTCTTCCACAGTTGATCCCTTTACAGTCATGGGAAAACCTGTGTTATTGTATTTTTAAGGAAAAAGATGTTACTGTATGTGTCATCCTTACTATGATCTAAAACATTAGTATTCAGTTTTCATTGTAGTGTTAGCACTTTGTGATAAAGGGGGGCGGGGGTTCAGGGTAATAGGTTGGTACTCAGTCTCTAAAGGTTTTGTCATCTCTACCATAGGAGAACTCATTTTCTCACATTTTTCAGGCAAAGAAGTAGAGATTAAGTATACTGTCAAAGCTACTTCACAACATCACTGCTGTTGAAGAGGGCATCACTTGATTGCTAAAAATAAAGCTGAAGTCATTGTGTCAAACTCACATGGAAATTATCACTCACCAGCAAGGACCTCTGCCCTCAGCTGGACATTTGGTTGTTCTTGGCAGAGGTGAGAGACTTGGGGTCTCAATATGTGGACATGTGGGTGTACCAGTTTCACAATTCCTCTCATAGCATTCTAGTGTGCCTTCATTTCAAAGTAGATATGACTGACCTTTATGATTTCAAGAATCAGTTAATACAGTTAATACTCTCTTCATTCTTGTATGTAGTACTTAAGAGAAAAAAATATATAATTAAGATCCTGTTCTCTTTCCTTGTTTCTCTCTCTCCTTCCTTTCCTCCTCTTTCCCCCTCCCTTAAACTGGTTCCATTCAAAACTTACTAATAAGCTTGGTAGACAATCTGGCTTTTGTTTGAGCACATCGAATATCTGGAGAAAGGTATTGGGAACTTGTGGAAGTTTCCAGAAATTGTATTATTCAGCTCCTTTGACTTTTCCACATCTTCACACAAAGCCCACCTGGATTAATGGGGTGACTAAAAGCACCTCTCTCTTATGTCATGAGCACCTTTGAGGGGGCAGCTGCCACATGTCTATCTGTGTGGGAAATTTCTTTCACAAGCATAAATATAAGGGGGGATTTGATTTTCAGTGTTCAAAAATCCATTTGGAGTCATTATGTCCTGTATGTTCTGAAGTAGATGTAGCAACAGCAGATTTTCCTTTTATTAAAAATAAGCTCAGAGACTGTCAAGTCCCATTCCTATTGTTAAACCCATGAGTGACTCTGGAATTCACATGGTATGCACCAGGAGGATATAATTCCACTGACAGTGCTTGTGGTTCAGTACATAACCTGATAAAATTCATCTATTTGAGACTCCTAGTAACAGCATCAAATGGAAGGGCACATTACTTTCCAAATTTCTTTCAGCACTGATTATACAGTTGTTGACCCCTACGCTAAGGCAACCAACATATCTGTAAGACCTATTATGGGCCAGGTACTTCAGTAATACTGAAGTGTGATGTAAGATAACCGATTAGTGAAAGAGAGAGAGAGAGAGAGAGAGAGAGAGAGAGAGAGAGAGAGAGAGAGAGAGAGAGAGAGAGAGAGAGAGAGAGAGAGCGAGCCCCGGAGACACAGAGACAGACAGACAAATGGTACCATTGACAGACAGACAGACAAACAGACAGGCAATGGTACAATGGCCCATATATGACTCTCCCTGGTCCCCCAGTGTACACCCTCTAGATCCAGGACACTTTCAGAGGGAGATAAGTAGGGACAGAGGAAATCTGAAATCCCTTCTTCATTTCACACAACATTTCCCCCAACACTCCCTCCAATAAATGCTTAATTCTTGTAGTGTTTAGCTCATATTTAAATATTTTATTATTATATTTTTCTCACTTCTAAGAGATTAACCAAAACTGTGTGAAACATCAACTCCCTAATGGCTTTACCCTTGCAGAAAGTTAAAGTGCAAAAGACACATGCCTGTTCAAACAGAGGAAATATGGCAGCATTCAGACTTTCGGGACAATATTTTTGTTCTCAAATACACCTCTGAAAGTGGGACATTCAATAAAAGAACACTGGTTTATAGGTTGGGATGAATAAATTCCACTTTCCTCCAAAAAATTTCCTACACAGATAGACATGGGGCTACTCCCTCCTCAGAGATGCTCATGACCTAAGAGAGAGGTGCTTTTAGTCACCCCATTAATCCAGCTGGGCTTTGTGTGAAGATGTGGATAAGTCAGAACAGGCTACTTCAATAGCCTTTCTTTTGAACTAGAACTGCCAAAATCCCAAGCATACGCCAAAAGGATTCTGTTGAAGTGGCAAGAGGTGAGCTGTGCGAAGGGAGGAAGAACAGAGGAGCAGCAGACTATCAAAGGAGAGCTTCCAGGCAGCAAAAAGAAGCAGAATCAGGAAACTTCTGAGAAAGTCAATATTCAAGTAAAACTGCACTTAAAAAGAAAATACACTATTCAGAAGCATAAATACAAGGGGAGATTTGACTTTCATGTTTAAGCATATCAGTGAAGAAAACACAGCAACACATACAAAATTAGATCAGAGGTTATCAGTCTTCACAAAAAATAGAATAATATGGAAGCTGGGGCTTTAGCCATCGTAAACCTCTTTAACCAAAAGGGTGTCACCATCTTGGTTTGCTGCATACTTTACTTTTGTCCAGTCTAGAGTTCAAAAGTAGCTCATGAACATGCCTAACCAAGAAATCAAATTAAAATAAACAAAATGCACTTGTTTAACTGAGACAGTTGTTTGGATGAAAAAAAATGAAATTAAAGGAGCTGGAGAAAGTAGAAATTATTAAACTAGAATCTATGTCTTCAATAATTTTGACTACCTTGTGCCTACTTTCACTCAAGGCTCCACAGAGGACTAAGAAGCAAATAAAAGGAGTAACTTCTGTATTCCAGACAGTTAGCATCCTTATGGTTTTGGTCTTTAAAGTTGGAGAACGGACCCTACATCTTTCTCCATGATAATCATCCTGTGGATGCCACTGACAAACAATGGCAAGTTAACTTATCCTGGTTTAAAAATACAGTCCATCCAGTGGGATTTTATGCAAGAACCAAGCCGAGCTGAAGGAGACAGAAAGCTTGCTTTCGAAGGGATGTATACACCTTGGAAATGAGATGGACTTACACAGTCATCAACCAGGATAAATAGTCCATCTGGGAGAAAGTGACAAAAGTATGCTAAAACAAATCTAAAGGAGGAAACATAAGTTCCTTCCAGCTTAAGTAAAATAACAAGACTTTAGGGAGGGAGCAGTATCATTAAGAAAAGAAAGGAATGAAATTCTTCAGCATCATGTTTACAGATGCTAGTCCTAAGAGAGGTTTCATGCATGGGGATTGGGAAAGAGTTTATGTTCAAATTAATTCAGGAAAGGATCCATTCTACCCTTCTCTGTTTCTTTCATCCTTAGAGATTCCCAGTGTACATTAGCATATTAAAGATTCAGAAGAATAAACTCTACAATGGTGGGTAAATGAAGAGAGAGCAGATCAGAGACAGAGAGGAGCATGGCTGATCCTCGTAACGAGGAGATTGGCCCATCTTCAGAGAGAATTCTGAGTGTATAGCTGGAGCACAAGGAATGTGGCTGGTTAGAAGCCAAAAAATTGAATGAGATGCTTGCTTACAGCAGTGATTCTCAACCAGGGAGTTTCTGGTTCCCAAGAAATATTTTCTGATGTCTAGAGACACTTTGGTTACCTTGACTGGGGAAAGGCATTCTCCGGGCATCCACTGAGTGGAGACCAGGGAGGCTGTTAAGCCGCTTCTCACGTGCCTGACTGAGCCTACTCATTTCCCTGCCATGACAATGAATTGTCCACATCAAATGTGAATAGCAGGGCTGAGAAACTCGGGCTTAGATCGAGAGGCTGAGCATGGTGTAGAGCCCTTCTGAAGGCTCATCTTGGATCTCAAGCCCAGAATCATTAAGACCCGATAGTATTATTTCTTCTCAATATCAAGCTGAAATAAGAGCACAGACCAATGACTCTAATGTTTGTACATGTTTTAAATATGTGACATAAACCACCAGGGCAATTTATGTCACCCTCCAGCAGTGTCACACAACTAAGAAGTTCCTGGGACAGGAGCCTGGTCCCTGTTTACTATGGGTGTGGGTCAAAGCAGCAAGAGTCTCAGCTGGTCCAGTTTGCAGCAGAGGACTGTACCTGGGAGGGTCTGACAAGACAGCTCCAAGTCAGGCCAGAGATGCCAAAACAGAGCCAAGAGGGGCTCTCAGAATGCGGATGCCCACGAAAGCCACTAAGATAACCACATCTGCCTTGAGCACTGCACAAGGCCACTTCACATGGGGGTAATCAAACTTCTGATCAGAGCTGGCTAAGTACCCCTTCTGTACTATCTCAAAAGACACACTGAATAATGAAAGAAAAAAAGACCAATATGTAAAGTTTCTATGCTTAAATGCAAATATATAGTGAGAAAAGAAATTAAAGCCAGTGAGAAGATTTACATTTTCAAGTTTGTAGTCTCAACTGAGACATTTTTTGGCTCCAAAGATGTCTCTAGCCTTTCAAAAGGCAGGAAGGTCACAAACAGCGATGTCTCTAGGTGACCAGAGCAGTCAATATAAAATTAGCATCTTTCTGTATTAAGGGGCGAGGCCTTCTGGTCTGTCTCATTATGCAAAATGATTATTCTAAGTAGGTGGCTCTGAAATTCTCCATTTATAACAGAAGAATTATTTATGACTGGCCTATTTTTTAAAATATATGTTTTAGACTAAAAATATACATATTTCCCTGGGAATAACATTTTATATGTAGAAATCTTCAATTATAAAACCTACCAGCTTGCTGTATTATCATCTGATGAATATTTATTTTATAACTGTGCACATATACACACACATACACATCTTTGCATGCATAGACATAATTACAAATAATACCTAATACATATATATTTAGTATCAGTATGTTATCTTTGTATATGTGTCTCTGTGTAATTGTCAGCTAATTATAAACATAATGCACACACTATTATTATTCAATAGCTTTTTCCCAGTCTTGTATATCTGTCTGTGTCAATATCTCCTAATGGTTTTTTCATAGTTAATAGCTGTGTTGCCTTCCTCTGAGTGACCGGGATATGGCTAATTTGATCAGCCGCTTGTTTGTGTCTAAGATAAATTCCCACAAGCAGCATTCAGAAATAAATATCGCCCAAAGTTTCCATTTTTAACAGTTATCCTAATCCGAAATACAGGAAAGGCTGTACCTACGTAGAAACTCACACCAATTTATTATGGGGGAGAGAGAGGTTCATGTTATGAAAGTCACTATTACTCGATTTGCCATCAGTAGAAGGTAAAACTATTCCTCACAAGTGTAAAACTCCCCGGTTGCTGGAGTTGAGATGCCAGCAAAAGGAAGGCCCCATGCCCCGGAGGAGTCAGAACCTCCCCGTGACTGTGCTCAGCCACATGCTGATTCTTTGTGACTTACAGTCATGCACACGCCTGAGTGTCATAACTTTTTCAGTGTGAAAATGAAAAGAACATATATGTGCACCCATGTTTATAGAAGTGCAATTTTTCATAAATCTTTTTTGTTTGTTTGTTTTAGGGAAGGGTCTACAGGGTATTCAGGGTCTCACTACTAGATCGAACTCATAGTGACTCTCCTGTTTAAAGCCTCCCAAGTGCTGGGATTGCAGTGTACACCACCACACCCAGTCTCAGTTGCCATCTCAGCATGCCCTGGGGGTGGGGGTGGGGGGATGGCACAGCAGGCCCAGGTATTGAATGCACCACCCCTACACCTGCTTGCTTGCAGGTGCTTTAATCTACTGAGCTATTTGGCCAGCCCTATCATAGCTAAATCTTGAAAAGAGCCCAAAAGCCCATCAACTGAAGAATGGATAAAAAAGATGTTGTATTTTTATACACTGGAGTATTAGTCAGCTATAAAAACAATAAACTCAAGGTTTGTATGGGTAAATGGTTGCAACTAGAGACCATACTCCCAAGTGAAATAAATCAAATCTTCATGTGCAAGCATCACATTATGTCTGTAGTATAAGAACCTGAAAGAGTAAATAAAATCTAAAAGGTACAATAGATACCATGTAAGGAAAAGAAACTGTTAAAGGGTAAGGAACAACTGAGATGAGGGAAAGGAGAAATGTAAGAAAGAAAAGGGGAAAATACACACAGGACAGCTGGGAGAACTATACTGCTGATTTCTACTTGTCTATTGAAAGTCACAGTTAATGTGTAAATTTCTTTCCTTCTTTTTTGATTTTTTGCAGTCAAATGCTCTACCACTGAGCTATACCCCCACCACTTTTTTGATTTTTTGACCAATTTCGCATGCTTCCACCTGGTAATCTGAACAACTAAGTTGAAAACAACAATATTCAATATCATAACTATTGCTGAATTCTTGTCATTTTATTTAGTGAAATTCTATATCATTTTTATTTTTTTATTTACTATTTTTTAATTCTCCTAAAAAAAAATACAATCCTTGCTCCACATGGCTCAGTTGATTTCCTAACACTTGTCCAGTATGGGACTAGGGCACCAGGCCCCCCGAAAGAAAACAAAAGCCAAATTGGACCTTGTGCTTCCCTGAGAGTGGCTCACGCAGTCCCCACAAGCTTTATGCATGCTCAGCTTAAGGACTCTGTAGTTGAAAAGCCTGTGCTCCTGTCTTTGAAGAATAAAGGATTATTATTAGACCTTTGTAAAATTGCTAACTATGTAGGATCCCTATGTGGAGAAAAAAAAAAGTAATCATTTAAACTTAAAAAAAACCCTCAAGGGCCAGAAATACATGTTGTGGCCATTGATAGTGGCAGATGCTTACACAGAAAGGTGGCATCAGAGTCAGTGAGGGTTCCACGTGCTTTCATCCCATGCATCTTTGGCTCGTCTCTGCTCTACTGCAGGATGATCCACTGAAACTCGTCTCAGGCAGGCAGGACCTGAGCCATCACATGGCTCACTCACTTCTGGGCAGGAAAACACTTCAAAGATCCCCTGACACGGGTTTGTCGTGCCCTCCTGAGTCGGGAGGGATGTGCACTTGGCTTCCACCACATCTGGAAAGCTTTCAGGAGGAAAGTGGGTGCAGCTTTAGTAGGAGAAGGATGGAGACACCCACAGGGTAGGGTGCATTCAGAAGCACCACGTGGACAGAGTATTTAATGGTTAATTATGTCTACCTTCATGTGCAAATAGCTTGCTTTACCTGGTCCCTGAAAGTCTTCATAGGTGAGAAGGAATTAAGTCAACTCATGAAGGAAATGGACTTTTTGACAGAGAAGTGTGAGAAGGTTTTCATTTGTATCTTACTGTTAAGCTTCCGTGCTGATGGAGCTAGCTATACCACTTAGAGGTCAGGGGTATCCAGTGTCTATCCCAAGGCTAACTGTGAGTCAGTGGCTCACCATGTCTGCAAAACAGAGCCTGTCCTCACAGGTGTGTGGCTTGTGAGTGAGGGTGTTTGCACTTCTTCCAGCAGCTTCTCATTAGAAAACTCTGTTTTAGTAGAGGCAAGGCTCCTTGTGTCCTCTTAGGTTTTTGTTTGTTTGTTTGGTTTTCTTAAATGTATTTAGTACATTTAAAAACCAGGGTCTACAAGGCCTCACTATGTAGATTGGACTCGTAGTGATTCTCCTGTTTTCAGCCTCTCAAGTGCTGGGATTACGGACGTGTGCCACCATGCCCAGTCTCAATGGCCATCTCAGCATGCCCTGGGGGTGGGGCCAGCACAGCAGGCCTTGGATCAAACCCTGACCACTGAGCTTTACCTAAGCAGGAGCTTTAGTCCGCTGAGCTATCTGGCTGGCCCCTGTGTCCTCTTAGTTTTTTTTTTGTTTTTGTTTTTGTTTTTGTATTTTTAGGGAAAGGTTTACAGGGTCTTCAGGGTCTCACAACTAGATCAGACTCATAGTGATCCACCTGTTTACAGCTTCCCAAGTGCTGGGATTACAGGCATGCGCCACCACACCCAGTCTTTAGTTTTTGTTTATTTGTTTGGCTTGATTTTTATTCTTAGTTTTCCCCTTCCCTGTGTATTAATATAGGGAGAGAAGAAACACCTAACCTGTCCTCACCCAGTGTAAAAATTTAGCAGGTGTCTATTTTTATGCTACAAATGTTTTCAAAATTTTTCTACAAGGTTGTAAGATAAAAGACAAAAACCTTAATGGCTAAATGTACCTGTCAGCACACAGACATGAGGGAAAGACACAAATGTGAGATAATAAATGATCTAATGGTGAAGAGACCATGGTCCTAACTCAGAAGGACACTATAAGAGAGGTAGGGACAGCGGAAATTGGGCAGGGCATCCACCAAGCAAAGGCAGCAGTGACCACTCCATAGGAATCATTTCCTTCTGTTACAGGGACAAGCATGGCCAGAGAAAAAAAGTTTTCAAGAAGAATCAGAAAGATAGACTTTTGTGAAAAGTCCTGATTCTTAAAGGCAGCATTAACTAATTTGGATTGCTTTAAATTGCAGATCAAATAAAAATGCCCCTCCCATAACTATACATCACTTCGGGAGACAGTCAGGTGATATTTGTTAAATGATTTAGATCAGGTGCTTTGAGGTGAATGAGAAAGATTCACATCTCTAAGTCTAAGGGTTTTCTGGCCACTAAATGGATGGATGGGTGGGTGGATGGATGGATGGATGCGTGGGTGGATGGATGGGTGGATGGGTGGATGGATGGATAAGAGTTGTGGATAGATCTCAGTGCCTAGGTCTTATACCTCTTAACAGTTACACACACCCACATATACTCTTACACTTACAAAAACCCATAATAATAAAAGGGAAAGAAATTCCCAATCTGTTAGATGTCTGATATGAGTTCCTGTTCTCTAAAATTGAAGAATAAATGGTAGAAACAATGGAGGTTAAGAGCAGAATATATTTACTGCAGGAAAGAAAGCTTCTGAGAGAAACAGAAGGAATCCTGAATGGGTTGCCCAAGACTCTGTCTTTTCTAGAGATTTTTCTAGAGATTTTTATTGAGCAAATCCACAACAGGTCCAAAGTGGAAAAAATGGGAAATTACAAGGTGGACATGAGGTGGGACAAAACTATGGCCAAGCAATAAGGCTATATGTGTAATTCCTCAGGTAAAATTGGTTAAGTTGGAATAAAATGGGGAAGCAAGTCACTTATCAAGTGGTCATGAACGCAGAACATGGGCTTTTCCTGTAGGGGGGTTGGATTAGTGACTTTTCCTGGCTTTTCAAGGTGATTTCTATCCATTTGGAATATCAGCTCCTGGTGTTTATTCTCAGGAAGCTTGTAGGTGCATTTGTTTTATCTTTTGTCTTGCGGTCTGGCCCACAGCAGACATGCCAGTCTTTCCTATATTGGCAGCATATTATATTTCCTCTTCTGCACTGGTTCCTCTGAGGGCCTAGCCCTATCAGACTGCCTATAATATTTTATCTAACTTAATTGCCTATAACAATATCCCCAGAGATATACATTGCTTTCACTGATTAGAATGTTTTAAAATAATAATTTCAAAAAATTGGGATTATATTCTACATTATATACAACATATTTTACATTGCCTATTATAGCAAATAAATGTTAGTAGACATTGTTATTTAGATGCTTGGAGGAGAAAGTAAAACCTGCAGGCTTTGTATATATATTAATTCAAAGAGAGATGAATAACTATGATTTCAATGTTAAGAGGACAATTTATGAACTGTACTGAGAATTTGGACTCATTTTCTAAAATTTCCTCTCCCCTGTCACCTTTCTGCAGTCAGTGCCCACACAGAAGCAGAATCATCATTCAATAAGGCAAACAATTAAACCAGCACGTGGCAATCTATTTCTCAGGGGTGGCTGTGCCCTGCGATAACAATTTTGGGAACTGATTTCTCTTTGAACTCTGTCCCTTACTCAATTCTCTCCCAGCCACCTCCCCCATGCAAGTGGGGGACAAAGAGACTTGATTTTCATCATTCCAGGTAACACCTTTGTCAAACAGACTGTCTCTCCCTAATCTTGTCATTTAGCTTCCAAATTATGCCTAGATAAATGAGTGCAGCAACCTTTTGGCTGCTAGATAATTTTATCAGCCTCATTTATGGCTTTCTATAGATTGCATTAACTGCCATTTCTTGGGAGGTAAAAGATAAAGTGTGCCTTATGCAAAACATCCCACTGAACACCGTGAGCCTCCGAAACGACTAATGACATTAGAGGGCTGAAAAGGAAAGGAGAAAGCACAGAGCAGTCCATCAGCAGCAGGGTTAATTTTGATCACTGTCACGGGCAACTCTCGCCAGAAGCCTGCTGGGCAGGTGTATGTTAAGCTGTAGCTAAAATATGTGCTGAGAAAACTTCCAAGCAACTCTGAGAAGAACTTGAGCCAGGGACTCTCTACCCTTTAATTTTCTCAAAGAACAAATTCATCCACTTGAGAAAAAAAAAAAAAAGGCAGCTCTCTGATGACATTTCAACTCACTATCTTAAAAACAAAAGAAAAGTTTATTACAATGTGCTTGCCTGCATTGAGTATATAAAAAACATCATGCTTCACAGGCTGGAAACCTTGGTGTCCTTGGAGGAAATATCAGAGCAAGGGAGGAAAAATGTCTCAGTAGAAAATATAAAGTGGCAAGGAATTAAAACAAAAGAATGAGATGCCTATCGTCATTACTGTTAGCAGGAGTGTGAGAAATCCTCACTTCTTCCTGGTATTGACAGTGGACTATCCTCATGACAGACATTTCCTCTGTAGCAAGCTAGGTGTTGAGAATACAAGGACCCTTCACATTTTTTCAACTCCATGGGCAGCACAAAATCACTCAAAAGTAGAAATTTAAACTGCCATGCCTAAAATTTGGGGAAGGTTTAATACCATCAATAAACCTCCTGAGCATCCTCAAATTGCCAACTCACAGATATAGTGCAGCGAGGAAAACAGATATCTCTGCCTTCACAGAGGTCATCTTCTGACAAAGAAGTCAGCTTGCAAAAAATAAAGAAAAGCAGAAACAAAAATGTAAGCCAGTTTATTAGAGTAAGAGTTGAGGGACAAGCCACCAAGCTGAGACTCAGGGTAACCAGGGCAGAGCAGGAGATACCAGGAAGAGCTTTTTACAGAGCGAACACTCCCCTGGGTTCCTCAGGGATAGCAGGGACTGGCTTGGCAAAGATTGCAGCAAAGATCATTCCAGGTAACAGGAACGGCACACAGAGTGTCCTGGCAACAGGAAGGAGGTTGGCTCACTTGGGGAACTGAAAGGAAGCCAGCAAATCCAAGGGAACCCATGGAGAGCGGAGATTGATGCGATGAGATTGGTAAGAAATTGTGTCCTTAGTTGTGTTTGACCACTGCCTCGGAAGATAGAAAGACCAATGTTTTCTCACTGTCTGAATACTCTCAGTTCAGAGTTCAGCTTGGGGACAGTGGTAGCTGCCCAGTCCTATGATGTATGACTTAAATAACCTCTGTTTAGTCTGGTACTCTCAGGGGCACCCTTAAGCTAAGGAGCCAAGTCATGTTCTCCTTTCAGGTACATTATACACGTTGTTAAAGCATAGCCTTAGCTCGTAGATGCTTCTTCAAAGAGAAGTGCAGAGTTATTTGTCAATACCCATACTTTTCCTCTTAAACCAAAGCTGGTAGACAGAAATAAGTCTAGCTATGGGGTGTCCAGCACACAGTGCTTCCCATTTTTAGTTGGAGAAACACAAAGTGTCTGTCAGTTGTGTATGGTGTCAGGAGAAGCAACAAGATTGAAATATTATGGAAACTCACAGCCTTTCCTGTCAATGCCAGATCAGTACTGCGTACCAAGGGTACCTGGTACTATTTAATTCAGAAGAACCATAAATTCAGGGCCCACAAAAACATCTGACAAGAGTTAAAGATGCTTTGTAAATGTGCATACATATTTATAAACATGGTAGCAGAATCAGAGGAACAGAATAAGTGTGCTTCCCCTAAAGTCATCTGAAAGTCAAAAAATGCCATTAATTACTTTGTCATGACAACCTTGTTCAATTTCATCTCAGGTGACTTATCAGCTTTGATACAGAACCACAATTTTAATACCAAATTGGAACCAGCTACAGAGGCAGCACACCTTAAAACAGAGAGCTTCCCTTTTTTTCCCAGCAACATTAAGCTAATCTGCCCTGACAGAGGAGGATTCTTCAGAACTAGCTACCAAGTCTCCCAAATATGAAGCAGTAACCCAAATGTCAATTACTTTTTCAGGGGTAGACAAATTGCTAGCACACTAATGCAATTTAAGCCAAATAATTAGATAACAGGACTACAGAGAGGGCCTGGTGACAGAGCTTCTGAGATAATAGAATCTAGTGTCCTACTTCTTAAATATTAACATCATTCTGTCTCAGTCAATCGGTTTATGGTAATTTAAAAAAAGGGCAAAGCAAATTCCTTTTATTGCTAATAATATTGTGCTACTGCAGAGTTAGCTTTGAAGGTTAACAATCTGTGGGGTCAAAACTTAATCATGTGCTATCATGCATTTGTGCCTATTTCTTTCATCTCTTTCTTTCAGAATGGCCTTTTTGTGGAAAGCCAAGGGTTTATGAGAACTGCACACAAATGCACCCACACATGCACAGTACACTGACAATAGCCGCCTTCATCAGCAAGGCCAGCCGACTCAATTAACAGCATCACAGAGATATCAAACCGCAGTGTTGCATACATTCCACAATATCTCAATTTGATTGCCTTTCCTCCCCCACACATGGCTCATTTTGGGGACACTGTACATATGCCTGTGTGCTTGATCAAAAATCTCAAATCTGCTCCCTCAGTCATGGTGATGTTCAACCTTTCAAGGCTTAGAGTCAAATACCTCCATAGAATATTAGTTCTGAATCCAGTGAAACAATGATTTTTTTTTTTTTTACTTTTGTCAGTTAAATGAACCCTTGTTATTTTTATTGAACTTATATTTTTCCAAGAGCGTATTAGGCTCAGAAGTATCCAAGAACTTCTAGGAGAAAACAGTACAAAGAAGAATTCCCAATGACACAGCTCCCTATGTAATCAGTAATATATTTAGGGGATGATCATGTCAGTAGTGACTCATAAAATGTCTTACTTGATAGGAAACCAAATCAAAAAAAAAAATGTTTTTTAAATCTCTCCTTGTTAGGCATTTGGAAAATATAGGAACTGTATGTAGTGCAGAGGAAGGGAGATTCCTTAATTATCAAGAACACCAGGAGTAACTGTGAGCCCTGGATATCCTTCTCACGATGACTACAACTAAGATATAAGCAGAGACTATAAGAGAGCTCCTCTTGAGATAGAGATAAAGCTGTTCCCATGCCAGTTGGGACAATGGTTTATCAGGCATTTACCACAACAAACAACTAAACAAACAAAGCCAAACATAGTTGCCCCCATGTTCATAGTTGCTGTAGCTCTTCTGCATTTGTGCACCATGGATCAGGCACAAGCAGCCAGCTTTGTCTGGAATTCATGCAACAGAGAAAAGAAAATGACCCAGATCTGGACTTGGTAGACTCAATGGTAACCTACATTTACGTTTTTGAGGCATCTGTAAACTGTTTCCCACAGTGGCTCTGTTGATGTGCATCCCCACTGACTACTTGTGAGGGTTCCCCCTTTTTTGGTAATTCATCAGTACTTATCTTTTGTTTGTTTGTTGCAAAAGGCAGCCCACTATGTATGAAGTGATAATTCGTGGTAGACTGGCTTTGCATTTCCTCAACAGTCAGGAGCTCAGCAAGATCTCAGCCCTATTCCATTCATGGAAGCACCAATCAAACAGGGCCAAGATCTGGAAATGGCCAAACTGTCCATCGATGAACAAAAATTTAAATGATATGGAATATAATGGAATATTATTCAACCTTTAAAAGAAGGAAATCTGTTCACTTGAAACAATATGGGTGGGCCTAATGGGTATTATGCTAAGCAAAATACACCAGATTCAGCACTGTCCTATCTCTGTGAGATAATCTAAAACACTGAAACTTACAAAATCAAGGCACAGGAAAACAATTACTACAAGGTAGAAAAGGGGAAGTGGGAAAAACTCAGTAGCAGAGTGCAAAGGCTTGTGAATGCAATTACTTCTGGAGAATCTATACAATGCAGGGCCTATAGATAAAAATACTAGATCATGCAGTTTAGAAGTTGCTAAGATGGTAGATTTAGTGTTGAGTGATTTTATCACAGAGGAAAAATCATAAAAATGAAATATAGAGCAAGGTATGGTGTTAGACAATTGTCATCTCAGTACATCTTGACATTTCAGTTCATGCTAGACTTTTATCTGTAGAAAAACAATAAATTAGTAAAACACCACACAGGCAAAGAGCATCACAAGCATATGCAAATGCAGGAAAAAGCGCATAGCTCAAGACTCACTGGCCCACTCAGATCACAGCCAGGTGTGTTCCCACCCATCTACATCTGGTGTACGTCTTTCCCCCTGACCCAACATAACCTGCTCACCTCCTCAACGCCCAGGAACTGACATGCCACCATTCTTTGGTATCCACTTTCTCAAGCCCAATTCTGGTTTTCTTCAAAGAGCTATTTTGCTACTGCAGCATTTCTACCTTGCTTAATCACTTAACAGGTATAATGTTGTGTGACCATTTTAACTAAGTCTTCTTTTTGAATGTGTTACTCAAGAAGGTTGTGGGCATAGTGCCCCTGGCCCTATGTTCTCCATATGATAAGGATTTTTGTGTAATTTTTCAGAGGGCAGTGATCTTTAGGAGCCCAATTACCTTGTTATAGCAAAGCTGAGGGTAAATATTTACCCAAGAGAAAGAGCGGGTAGACTTATGGACATTGTTTGATTTTATTTCTTTTTCTCTCTCATATCAGAAGACCCCACTACATCTCAGATTCTTAGCATTTCTCTTTGGGGGCATAAAATGAAGTGAGTGAGCAAAGGCTTGAGCTAAAGGACCCAGAAAGACTCCTGTGCCTCGCATCACTAATAAGTATGTATTCTCACTTTTCTTTGGGTGGCAGCTGCAGTATCAATATGTTATATTCATCTTTTCAAACACCTCAGGTGGCCTCACACTCTCTCAGTCTTTCCACATCAAGGTGTTCCCTGTGATGACAGAAACAATTCGGTGACCTTTCTGCAAGTGTCCTTAGGAAGCTTCATTGCCAATCATCAATTGTATCATACAATGGAAGCCACCCCTGGGTCTGGGTGTTTCCACTGACCTATGCTGCTCCAGTAAGGTCAAAAGCCCTGGTGGCTGGCTGTCGGTGAGCATTCCAGCTATAGTTTATGGCTGTGCTCAAAAGTGTTTGCACAGTCCAGGACATAACTTATGTGTTTTCCTTCTAGCCCCGATAACTTTCTGATAAGTAGCTGCAACTGAGAGTGTTGGCACAGTGGCACATAAATTTTTTGTGCTAGTAAGCATCCCACACATGGGAGTAAAATTGTGTGTGTGTGTGTGTGTGTGTGTGTGTGTGTGTGTGATTTCTACATATCAAATTGATCTCACCTCCCCAAAATTTTGAAATGTGCTGTGCCAGGTGACCAGGTGGACAACATAAATGATCTACATCAGGTGAGTATTACTCAGTTAATTCAAAGCCATTATTTTATTACAGAGATTAAAGACCTTTTGGTCTAACGTGATAGAAAAGCCATAAATCTGAATTAGATCTACCATTTTAGTCACTCAGGATTAGACCTTTTGGTGATGTGATCCATTAATGTGCTTTAAATCTATTGATTTATCCTAGAAAGACACAATTTAAACTCAGAAGTCACAAAATGAACTTTCCATTAAGTTTGGGAGACTATGGTCACAGCTCATTTGACTTTTATGAACTAGAAAATGTGATGTAGACCACAATGCCATTCTATTAGGGGAAATCATGCATTTAACCATGTAGCAAAATACTGTAGTCAATTATGTGAACATACACCTATTTTACACATGGTTGATTCTCTGACTTTAAATTATTAAGGATATGCATTTAGCTTGTTTTAAGGAGTATTTACTCCCAAGTAAGAGATCCATGATAAAACTTTGTTCAAAAACTAAATGAATATTTTTCATTTATATTAAATATTTTTCAATAAGAAACTGAAATTGAGCAGAGAAACTTAGATTTATTTCTCTGCCACAGAAGAGAAAGCACGTGATCCATTTGCTTTTTGTAAATGAAAAAAAAATGTAAATGATATACTCTATCAGGGAGAAAAAACCTCAATCAGAAGCAGATTTTGAGATTCATCTGCTAGGCTGAGAAACATAATGATAATGTAAAATGAAGGAGACAATAGAGGGAAAAAACTATTTAGATAGGGTTTAGTTTTCCTTTTCCAGAGATCATCTTGATGGTGTACTCTATAAACATCATTTTCTCTCAATATAATTTTGTTTATATTAGTATTATACTTAAGCCAGACTATATTAATACTCAACTCATTATTATTCTGTACTTCAGCAAGAGTACAGTGCCATTCCAGATATAATTCAACCCAGTTCCAACTTGACCTGATCACCAGCTTGTAACTATTACACCTTTCCCGCAAGCTACTCATCATAAAACTCTGGCTGTTTCAAAGCATAGAATCTTAGAGATGATCTGATCCAAATCTCTCACTTTCAGATGATGAATTAATTCCATGGTGGCTACTGACAGGCTCAAGGTGAAGCAGCTAAGTGAGATGGCCAAGGTCATGTGGTTTCACAAAGACAACCTGTCACAAATTCATTCATTGTCTTCTATTTTAGTCTCTTGAGAAAGAGTCTCCCCCCTCTATTTTCAAACAGGGTCTCCCTAGGGCTTCAATCATACATGTAGAGACAAAATTATGGAGCATCCTAAAATGTTCAGAAATAATTCCTATCCACTATACCTTCTTCCCATGAATAGGCTTTGTCATCCATGTTACTAATTCCATCTACCTACATTAATTTCAGATCTCTTTTCCTTTTGTATACATGTGATTCCCTTGTCTGGCTTAAACTTCTGAAAGTCTGTCTGAAGCACAAATAACAATAGTTCCACAAATGATCGTACACTGAAATAGGTTGATCTTTATTCTCTATTGTTATGCTCACATGGTTTTATCTTTGCAGTAGAGAAAGAGACAAGATGGAGCTTCAGAAATACTAGAAAAGTTAATGGATGGGAAATGACCACTAACTGTGCACGGTAGGTCAGGAAAGACTGACCCAGTCCTTGGGGTGGATTCTCTTTGTGAAACCATGTGACCTTGGACATCTCAATTAGCTGCCTGACCTTGAGTCTGTCAGTAGCCACCATGGGACTTAATTCATCATCTGAAAATGAGAGATTTGGATCAGATCATCTCTAAGATTCTGTGCTTTGAAACAACCAGAGTTTTATGCTGAGCAGCTGTGGGGAAAGGTGTAATGGTTAAAAGCTGGTGATCAAATCAAGTTGGATTCATACTTTCCATGAATTCTGACTGGGTAATTCATGCTTTACATTCCCGCATTTCTAATACATGTGATTCATACATCAAGGAAAACTTGCAGGGGACTGGTTTGTGAATCTCAGCTCCAGAGCACTGATTGGAAGGTGTCCTTAGGATATTTATGTCAGGAACAACTGAAAATATGTATGATGAAATACAAATTGCAAGTTCATAAGAAACATTGGGATTAGAAATAATAGTCTGAAGAATCATCAGGAGCTGCTTTGAGGTAAAAACCATACGTGCAGGTCACCAAGAGAGAACATGGAGTAAGCAGACGTAAGATCCTGCACAGATCCACACCCCAGATGGTAGCATTTAACATACTCAGAAGGTCTCATATAAAGCTCAGTTTTGGTCCATAAATAATAAAGTAGGTACATATTTTTGACTAATGGGCTTAAGATACCCCCAGAAAGAGTGAATATATTGTTTTCTTCTTTTACTCCACTCCAATATATAGTGTCAAGAAAAGGACACATTAGATACTTTTAAAATGTGGTTAGATGGTGTTAAATGCCAGTTCATCTTTGGGAAGCCAGTACAGGCAGTGAGCAGAAATGACCTCGATGCAGAAAATGTAATAAAAGAGAGGACTGAGTAGGAAATCAATTGTCTCCATTTATAAAGAGGAAGAGAAAAAAAAAAAAAAAGGATGAACCAGACATTATTAGCATGATATATAAGCACTGCATAGCCCAATTTATATCACTTGTATTAAGGATAAATTGCCTGAATAAATTCTATTATTCTAAGAAATAGCACAAATAACAAGCTGACAACATGAGGAAAAGATGAAAATAATAATGTTGATGTTGCTGGAATTGTGTATTATTTCTCTTTCCCATTTCATGTATATAGTACAGCAATAACTCAAGTTTGGGGATTGGTTTGATTTTAAAGGTTGAATATTCAACTTGAAACTCAAATGGAAATCCTCCAGGGTAGGAAGCCTGTTATTTATTATTGGTAAAGGTCCCTAGATTCATTGTCTATTATGTTGCATTTCATGTCATAAAATCTTCACATGTTATTTAAGTAACACATAGAAATCTGAAAGGTAAGAGTTATCTTGCTAATGTGACATGTGATGCAAGCAAGATCCTATTAGGTCACTTGCTCCAAATAGCAAGGCTGCAAACTTGGAAGATGCAGACATTTAATAGCGTCCTCTAGTGAGGTAGGAATGAAGCATGAGCTTTGTTATGCTGGGTTCAAATCCCATATCACTTTTCCAACTTTAGCAGTCAAATCAAATCTTCAGAGCCTGTTTTCTCAGCAGAAAAAAAGAGGAAAGAGACGCCTACCTCTCAAAACTGTCTGATGGATTACTGTATGCAAAACACATAACACAGGGAGTAAGCATAGAACAAAAGATAACAGGTAGCTAACAGATGGGTTATTTTAATTGGAATATTATAATTAGTTTCAGCCTTCATGATTTCAACTCCTAACCCTGAGTTATTTCCAATCCCTTCTCATCCACTTTATGGTCCAGTTTGGCCCCATAACTGCTCAAACTCCTCCATTTTTGCTACAGAGACATCATCAGGACTGTGATTCCTACATCACATGACCTCCTTCTGGTTCTTTAAAAGCTCTTCAATGACCCATTGAATTTATGACTCAACTAACAAGCATGCTCTCTTCCCTATCTACCGTGTGACTCCAAATAGAATAGAACCTGCTTTTCAAGTTCAGGAGCATTTCCTAAGCCAAAAATTGTTCTATTCCAGAAGATAAAAAGATGCATATGCTCTCTTTTGACTTCTAAGGAACTTGTGGGAACAATAAAACTGAAGAATTAAAATCCAGACCCACAGTCAGAATCTATAGTCCACTGGTCTGCATTGTAAGACAACTGGGTCTCCTTACCTCCTAGTAAGATAAAAGCCGTAACAAAAAAGGAAAGGAGCCATATTATGAGGTCTTTCCTAAAGGAAAGTATACTATAGGATTAACAGCTTTCTCAAACAATCTGTGCAGCCTGGATATTTCACTTTAGTGTATTTCAAAACTGTGCTGCCCCAGCATCATATTTTTTTTATTTCATAACTGACAGATTAAGAGGGAAGAGGAAGCTGGCTGAGGCTAATATGGTCTTTATAAACTTCTTTTAAAATACTGAATTTGCAGAATCAGTTAAGTCTGACAAAGAGTAGGTATAGTGACCTCATTTACTTATTCAGTGAAGTAGTCCTTAAGATATTAAATGTCAATTATGTATTGTCCATGAGGCTAAACACAGAGAATATAAATAAGAATAAATGAAACTTTTGTGCTCAAGGTAAGGAATATAAGAAATACATAGTCTAAAGGAGGAAACAGATAAAGATTTTATGCACCAAATTGGATATTCAGAAATAGATGGACTATGGGCATCCATAGAAGGGACTCTACCCCCAAATGTGAGATACAGAGAGTTAGGAATCTCTAGGAAAAGAAGGCTTGGGAAAAATGCTTCACCCGGGCTGAGGGGCAGAGGACAGGTAAGAATTTCCAGGCAAAACATGGTAGGAGAGAATGTATATGATAGTGACAACATGCCATACACAAAGACAGAGATGAGTGTCGTGGCTTAGTGCACACACACTAGACACTCAGTGTTGAAAACAATAGACAGGAAGGATTCAGAGAAGAAAAGGAGAAAAAAGTATGAAGATTGCTCCCAATCCTGGAGACATTTAAGTAGGGTAAGTACATGGCCAAATGTTTATTATCATGGAAAATGGATTTGGTGTGGGAAGAGAGACAGCAGAGAGATGAATCAGGGGCTGCTGCAGAGCCCTAGCACAAGGTGAGCTGGTCACAAACAGCAGTATGAAGAGGAGCATGTGAGTTCCTAGGGCTAGTCAAGCCATGCAGGGCAGGGGGCTGTGGGCAGGATGTCAGACCAGTAGCCTTCTAAGGTGGGTACCTGAGGTCCATGCCCTGAGAGACAGGAAGAGACAGAATGGCTTTGAACAAAAACCAGAGGTAGAATTTCAATTAGAGAAGGTCAAATTCAAGGTGGAATTCTCCATGGCCAGGTGCACTATAGGAATGAGGTTGGAGGCTTCATCAGCTCAGCAGTATGACAAGTGAAATAGATGGCCAAAGTAGGGAAAGGTGGACTGGAAGCCACAGGTCAGAACCTTGGAGAGCAGCTAACTCCTCTGTGCCAGAGCAGACAGAAAAATGGAAGGGGCCAAGAAACAACTGGGGAGGTAAGGGGGAAGTTGACCAGGGAAACAAGGTAAAGCAGAGCTTTGGGAAGGATGGGAGGATCTGTAATGTCAGAGTTAACTGGGAGGGTAAAAAAGCCAAAGACTTGAACGACACAAAGGGAGGGACAGCTCCAATATAAAAGCTGAGGTAATATTTGCATGATAAGTAGACAAGGGCTGAATAGAATATAAAATGCTTAACACTACTGTGTGCTCCAGGCTGGCTTACAGGCTTAATTTGTACATTCTTGGTTTTATTAGGTAGTCCTAATTGGTTGCTTCACAAATGACAACACCAAGGTTCTTAGGATGATGTGACTTTCTCTAGGCCCTTTAGGTATAAATGGGCATGCCTACCCATCCTCCTAAGCTAAATGTAGCCTGTCCTCCTAGAGTCAGTTTCCTCCTACCACTCCTACTGAAACGTTTAAGAGGATGAATACTGGGCTGCATCAAAATTCCCAACTTCCAAGAGAGGGACTTGGGATTGGCCAGCACCATGCATACATCCCCTCAGGCCTAATACCTCTCACCAGCAAGGAGATGTATGGGTCAGCATCCCACAGCTGTAGCAAAATACCTGAGAAAGACAACTTGGAGGAAGAAAGGTGATTTAAAGGAAATCTCAGCCCATGAATGTTTGGCTGACTTGTTCCTGGGCCTGTGGTGGGGCAGAAGTCATAATAGGGGTGGGGTGGAAAAGCAACCTTATTCACCTCATGGAAGCCTGCAGGGGCTAGAGGGAATATGTTCCAGTCAAAGCTGCACCCCTAGGTGCCTACTTCTCCCCCGTGGGCCTTACCTCTCATAGCCCACTCAGCTATGAAGCCCTCATGCCTTAATCCAATGCTGAGGTTAGTGACCTCAGGATCCAGCCACCTGTCCAGGCCCCAGCTCCCAACACTGCTGCCCTGGAGATCACTCAACCCCTCAACATGTACGTGTATCCCTGGGGGCTGCTTCATATTTAAACTATATCAGGAGCTCCTCAGTCTATTTGGAAGAGATCTTCAACCTATTAGGAGATGTACCAAAGCCTTTTGTGACATTTTCCAAACTTGGTTGAGAAGATGAGATAGATACAGTATCTCACTGAAAGGATTTATTAGCCCTAAAATAATTAAATCAATTAGAGAACTACAGATGAATCTCAAGAAGGTACAGCATAAGTTACTTTCATTATACATTTCTTCATGGAACAAAGGCAAATATTACAAGTATTTCCCAGCCATGAGATGAATGGACATTTTCTTGGCTACCAGTCCCAAGTCACTGAGGTGAAAACCATAATTGGATTTTGGAAGAATGTATCATTTAAAGACTAGCTCTTATAAAATATTAGCCACAGTACTGCATCATGAAGAAGGGGCCCAAGGAAGATGTTTTTATTAACAACAATAAACAATGTTTACTCAAAAAGGCAGGACCCGTGCTAAGTATTTCATATATATATACTCATTTAATCATCCCAACCAACTCATGAGATAGGTATTATTAAAACATAAACAAATGAAAGATGAACAAACAGACACAGAGAATGTAGAGCAAAGGCAAAATTACCCACTTATCACATGGTAGAGTCAAAATATAAACTTGGGTCTCTACCATCATGTGCCTTTGATATGGGTACCAGATAGTTTCTCCTACTCTATGACAATGTTCAGTGACCATCCATGTTTAAAATACCAGCTCATGAGTAGGTAAAAGTGTGTGTGTGTGTGTGTGTGTGTGTGTGTGTGTGTGTGTGTAAGAGAGACAGAGCGAGTGAGAGCACCAGGGTGAGTACAAGCATGGATGTGTGCACGTAAGACAAAGGCTGAAAGAGAGAGAAGAAACACAGGGAGGGAGGGAGGGAAGGAAGAATAACGAGATGGGAAGAAACCTGAAATAAAGATAAGAAAGAGAGAAAGCCAGAAGAATGGCATTACTCATCTTATCACTTGTTCCTCTAGAAGACAAAATGCCAGCCCATCTCCACCCCCTCATTAGTCAGCTCCTGACAGCGATTTGATGTGACATGGCTACAGTCTAAGCACCCCACAGCTAACAGGACACCATGTCCTCCCAGTACCCAAGGACAGATCCCCAACACTTTGTGGGGGAAAAATCTCACTGTTAAATAGTACTGACATCCTACAAACTAAATTTTAACAGGGAAAAAAAATGTATGGGATTAATCAGGTCTGATAGAAGGGCGAAAGCAGGAGGCAGATTCAGCCAAGACTGAATTCCATAGTGCTCAAAAACATACACCGAAGTCAAAGAAACGTCACAGTCCCTTGACCTCCTTTCCCAATACACAGAATATATTTCCCAGCCATTTTTCTCAAGATAATTTACAGAATTCCAAGTTTGAGACTAACTCTGTTGGTGCTATGCCATCTTATAAATGGAATCATTGAAAAAAAAAAAGATGATCCTCCCCTGCCTAGATCATAAGATTTCTATTTGAAAGTCGAGTGGAAAAATTCTCAAAATCCAGAGTCATGACACCTGATTTTCAGGTAAATCTCTGTCACGAATTACAAGTTTTATTAAATCAAAGAAAGCTCTCTGATGTGAGTTGCCAGCTTGTTAAATAAATCAAGACATTTTACTACCTCTCCACCAACACAGAAGCATCTTCAAACAGGCAAACTATTATAGATGACTTGTTCCGTTACCCTTGTTTCTAGAAATTGTACATTTCTCTGCACAATGTCAACTTTTCTCATACCCAATAAAGTATGCATTAAGTGGCATTCTCAGAGCTTTGAAAACGTGTGCAGTCACAAAGTGGGGCATGGTGAACATCATCTGTCATGATAAGCCTCGCTTCCCGTCACACAGCGCCATGTGCCACCCCTCAAATCTCAAGTGATTCAAAATCAAAATCTGGCCTCATTTGCCAGGGAAAGTAAATGTCATCCCTCCCTTTCCTCTGGCAACAATTTTTACCATGGGAGAAAACTAGAAACTATAGGTTATCATAACTGCAGGTCCCCTGGGGACGGGAGGACAATGCTATGAACCGATGGGCAGAATATTCGCAGGAAAAGTTTCACTTACATGTACTCACGGCCTGCTCACTAAGCTTAGCATTGGAGGTGACTTCAGTTTAACTAGTTCTCCTATCAGATGTGAAAACACAGACACATTATTCAATTCAGCCAAGCTGTCTGTTTAGTAGATGTTTCAGGACTGATTAATGACACCGAGCAAAGAGGAACCACACAGACCTCGGCTGTCAAGGTCAAATGCACAAGCAGACAGAGCCGGCAGAGCCTGGGAGGATGCCCAAGCAGCACCGAGCCTGCCGGCCTCGCATCTTGGCTGCAGCCGCCGGTGTGTTGTCGTTCACTCTCCCTCCTAGTCACACCACACACAAGATGGAGAGGCATATGGTGGCTTTCTCCCGACGCGGTGTGAGTGTGGGCTCTAATTTAAGCTTTAAACCTTTTAGGGTCCTTTGCCAGCAAGATAAAATACATAAGCCATGATATTCTGAGCACGATATTTTGCTGCCGTATGCCTTGAGGCACATGGTTCAATAATTTTGAAGGTGGGGGCCAACATCAACTAAGTCAAGCCTCACCCCTGAGAGGCGAAAGCAGTAGGTGTGGGTCTCCCAAAAGCAAGATGTTGGGTAAAGAGTAATTAGAGCGTCACGCGCCATTAATCAAGGGCTACAGTGTTACAGGCTACAGTCATAGGGTTGGCAGCTTCCAGCGGATGTTCTCATTCCCTCTTTGTAGCCGGGCTCCAGGGTAAGTCCTTTTATTGACTTCATTTTCTGAAAGTAGGAAAGGGTTAGTAAATTAAGTAATTTACTCCAGGTCACTAGCTCTGTTGCATGAAGCCAAAATTCAAACAAAAGTGCTGCATTCCAATGTCTACACACCAGGCACCCACATACTGCTACACGGTGAAAATAACAATGGCACATCGGCATGTGGCCTACTGGACACAGAGGGTCTAGGGCACACAGTGTATGCTGACCAGAACTTCTCAGTGCTGACCATCCTAGAACCCAAGGGCGCTGAAGAAGACACTTACGTTATTGTCCTCGATCCACCATCTTCTGTCATTTATTCCAACATATATCATACACATATGCATATGACACATAGAAATATGCACTGAGTACTCCCCAAAGTGCATTTCAGTTCTGAGGTGTAATGATACAGAAGAAAATCTATGCTCTAGCTTCTTGTTATATCTTCTGCTCTTTCTTTTCTATTTTTAGTAAATTAATAAAAGCATACGTACACATAGTTACATATATCAATGTACAGGAAAAAAATTGTACATTCATTTTATAGGGGAAAAAGCACCATACATCCATTGCTGGGAGGATATGTGAACTCCAGGCAGAAGATTTCCTCGCCTTTCTCCACAACAGGAAAGGCACAATTGTGAGGAACAGGTGATTCAAGCCCCCAAGCCACGCAACAGTAATCTTACCTCTCTAACTACTTCTATTATGACTGTCCCCATCACTGGAGCAGGTAGGACAGTCATTTCCCTGGGTGCACAGTGTTCTCCACAGCTCTCAGCAGTGGTGACAAGTGCGGGCAGATTAATTGTGCTATCATCCTGGATGAAGGAATGCCATGAATATTTATTCTCTCTCTCTCTCTCTCTCTCTCTCTCTCTCTCTCTCTCTCAGAAAAACAAGGACTATGTGATCAACTACTGTGACAAATGCTCTTTTCCCTGAGGGCAGCACAAAAATAAATAAATTATAGAATAAAAGAAAAATAGAGTACATACACTGGTTCGGGATAAGGTAAGGTTCTTGTGAGTGTAGTTCTTGGATCCAGGCATCCCCAGATGCCCTAAGGAGGTGAAGATTAAACTCTCACATACCTAAGCTCCACAATAGACCTGAACCCCAAAACAGTGTAACTGGGAGAGGCTGAGAAGATGTATTTTTAGCATATGCAGAATGTGATCAATTTTTACATGAGCGTACATAACTGGCTAAGAGATACCCAAAGTCCTTCTGAGAGAGATAAATCACAACTGCTCTGGGCAACCATACAGCTGCCTACAACCACTGCAAGCAACCAACTCTGCATTTGGGCCTGAAATATTTATTTTGAGTTAGTAGAAGTGGGCACTTGTGAATCAGGGTACCAGGGTCTTTTCAGTGCACTCTGGGACAAAAGGGTCCATACTTCCCTGATGCAGGGAACCCAGCCCTGTTTCAGTGCCTCCCATAAGCACGGTGCTAGCCCGGGTGCCCTAACTCCACCCCAAATGCTGTTCATGTTTGCTTTAATAACATTCCCTGTGAAAATATTCAATATGATACCCGTCTGACAGCTGTTAGTACGCAAAACAACTGCATGACAACAGATGGAAAATGGGGCCGTTCTGTGACTCAGGATGTCACCGGCAGTTTCCAGAGGTCATCGAAAACCGTATGGACCACTGGAGACTCTACATGTGCGCCAAGGGCTAGGGGCATGAGGGAAACAAACACGTTCAAGTTCTGTGAAATGACTGCCTTCATTTTGCAGCACGCTTCGGGTCTCCTTTGCCCCATCAAATATCTTCTTAAGCTCTCTTTTATTTCTTTTAAATGTCCACTTGCTTTTTAGTCCAATAATGCTCTGGTAATACAAACTTTATGTAGTTGGCTAAAAATGAACTGAAGGAGCTTCAGGTCTCAGCCTCAGGAAAGTTTGCCCCATCCTGATTTGCATTTAAAGAGAAGGATGCCTGTAATATTTTTTCTCTATTTTATATGCTGTGTTCTCATTACTTTCAAGCTTTTTTTTTTTCATTTGGTTTTATAGTTTTTAATTTAATTCCTGAAGTTGATAGCATTCTGGTAGCCAGGAAATAAGTAGCTAGCAGAAAATATAGGCAGAAACAATATATATGGATCTTTATTTTGTTTTTCTCACAGCTCAAGGTTTCTGGAATCATCTACCTTTTGCTTTGTCTGAAAGAGACAATAAGATCAGGGAAGGTATTGCCAGCTAGGTTTATAAAGACTATATTTTGTGTTTAGCCATCCTTTTTCGCTGAAACAAAATCAATAAAAGCAGATAAACTCCTTCTCAAATGTTTAATTGTTTCTTGGTCTCTTAAAGGAAAAACATTTTTTTGTTTCATGGCATAAAATTAGAAAAATCAAGAGAATCTCAAAAAATAAATCACAGTCTGCTTCCTTGAGATCAACACTAGTTAGTTTGGGGGAAAAGTTGTATATACTCACATGTAGGGAAAAATTTTTTATGGCAAAATGAATCTAGTTCTGAGCAAACCCACACTCAGGCATGCATGCGCTCATACACAGACACTCACACACATTCACACCTGCAAAGCCACTAACAAACGACACCTAGGAAGCATAGGGTTCAAGCAGGGGGGCAGGCTTCCTCCTCGGGGAGGCTTAGCACCTGCCTCCGCACCCCTTACTCACGCTCTCAGTCTGCCAGCCTGGCCAGGCACTCACCAAGCAAGGCACAGTGTCTTTTACCTCCTTAGCAGTGACTAAACCCACACTGTCTCTCTGTTCCTTCTGGCACCACATACCCAGAGCTCTAGGCTGGATTCATAGGAGACTCCCATGGATGGGCTTGGTCACAGATCTGTCCCTCCCAAAGTGCTTTCCAATTTATCATCAGCAATGCTCATGGGATCAAGTAATCCCTTTATTTTACAGCCATTCTCAAAGTTTCCATTACTGAAATTCCTCACCGTGAAGTGCTAGGCTATGTGGTACCTGCCTGCCTTCCACCCTGCCCCTGGCCCCTTTCTTCTCCACATAGGCCATTTCTCTCATTTATACATAAGGCCCCAGCTGAGGTACCATGCCTGCCATCACCTTGCTCCAGAACATCAGCCCTTGGCCTTCCTTATCTCATCACCCAAACCAACTCATGTCTACTGAAACACCTACCTTCATCCCCAGACACCCCTTCCAGTATACAGGTGCTGCCCATGACCCTTCATAAGCGGACAACACTGGAGGCCTGCTTTTCCCTCCTTGAAGCATCAGGGCTCTGGAGGATGGGGCAACATGTGGTGACAGTTCTCCATTTTGAACCTATAAGTGTGTCCATGTGCTAGATCATGGGCTTTATCTGCTCTCATGATCCACAATCACTGGTACTCAAAGCCTTGCCTCAGAAATGTAAACCTGCATAGCTCAGCTGTATCACTAAATACACAGAAACATATACCTACTTAACTAGGTTATAGCCACCCAAAGTACCCAGCCACTTGGCAGGATTGCCAACCATGACCATACCCATATGAGGGCAAAGATTATGTTTCCCCAACTCAGGGCCTTATCTCAACTCTGCATGTACCAGGGGTTCTGCTCTAGCCAACCCTGATCACATGGGAGACTGATGCCTTCCCTTCTTCCACCCTCCTCTTAATCCTATTAGCACCGAGGATGCCATAGACACTGCTCTTGTCCTGGGTCAGCCTCACCCCAGACATGGGAGATGGAGGCCTCCATCCTGTTTCCCTGGCTTAATCCTCCCTCAACCCATTTACACACAGCCAACAGCAGGGGCCACATCAGCCTTTATAGCTCTGCTTGTCAGACGAAGCTAGAGGCAATCTCTCACTCTGTTTCTGACCCTCTCAATCCTCCCACCACCAGAGCCATCTCTGTTCTCAGAGTGGCATCCTGCAGTGTCCTCCTCAGCCATAAGCACAGACCATCACATACAGTTAGAGACAACATCTTCATTCCTGCACCCGCGACTCTGCATGAGATGGTTCCCGGGTACAGATTTCCACAGGTCTCTTCGGTATTTCAAATGCTTTCCCTCTTCCCTTGTAAATAAAAGCTATCCCCTAGCACCACATGCTACTCAAGGGTCATTATTTGATGGATTCTTTGAACAAATTAGTCTATAAATGAATAAAATTTTAGACCAACCATGATGAATGGATGAACTATAAAAAGCATTTTACCACATTTGATTTCTCTGGCATAGCTTTGTTCTGGCTACAAGGTCTCAGCAAAAATGAGTGCATATGGAGTCACAATCGTGTCAGAACAAATATTTTTCAAGTCCTCTGGGAGACCCTCCTCCTTCCATGGTGATGAACAAACATCCATAGAAGACAGAAATAATAATGCTACCACAATACAAGATCGACTTTAAGTCACAGGATTTTAGGCCAGAAAGAAGATGTGGGTCTACCTGTCACTAGTTCTCAGGAGGATAATGCATCCTGTCACCCTGCTGTGAAAGGCACCTGTCATCCCTTTTCTTGAGGATAGCAAGGAGAAAAGCTCCAAATCTGCACCTGTCTCCCCTGCCCTCCTTGTGCTCATCAACCACACCATTATCACATGTTTTAAGAGATCGACTAATTTATATAAAATTATGTTTTAAAATAAAATAGTACACAGTCTTTCCCAGAGTTCCATTTCTTATAACACACACACACACACACACACACACACACACACACACACACACACACAGAGAATTCAGATGCACAAACGTTTAAAGGTAAAATATTATATTCTCTGTGCATAATTATGCAGAATTCTTTTAAATGCTCAGGGTAAATTGATACTCTAGTCCATGTTGATCTCCTTCACAGCTCTTGTCTGCAAACGCTCTGTATTGTGAGCAAGGACAGGGTAGAAAGAGACAAGCAGGAGACAGGAAAGCAAGGCTCCGGTTTGAGTTCTGCTACTGAATACTTGGTGGCCTTCACCTTCTTGCACTTCAGTTTCTTCATTGTAAAACAGAGATAATCAGCTTATTGTCAGTACTGAGCAGCTCATGAAAGGATAAGATCATCTAGAGGTTGGGCAGGAGGGAAGCTTCCTTGGAATGAATTCAAGAGGGAAGGGAAGGGGGAAAAGTGATCACAAATATAGATGAGTCTTATTTCAGGGTTTTGTGTAAAGGAGATCAGAGAAGCAGAGCAGCAGATGGAGAGGAAGCAGAATCACAGGAGCCTGTTTTTAATGTTGAATATATTATAGCATGTGCACATGGCAATGGGTGTGAGTGTGTCCTGTCTAAAGGTGTCAAATACCAGCCATCGCACATAGTGTCCTCAGTTACCACCTCCATCCTGAGCATCCCACTTGGCCTTTGGAGTCTAGAGGCTGCTGCCAGCTGGACATGTATCCATACCTGGGAGAGGTAGGGCACCTATACCGTGGCACCTCATGCTGAATATGGTCAAAGCGAAACCCCCACTTCTTTTTCCTAAACCTTTTTCCCCTACCTGATAACCTGTTCCTCTTGCAAATACCTTAGAAATAGATTTTCCAAATGCTCAGGCTGAAATTCTTATAGGTACCATGGGTTCCTCTCTCTCTCTCTTATGCTTCTCATGTTCAGTAGTGTCTCTTCTCTTGAAATACTATAACCCCGACAGGGACCCTCTGCCAGACATGCGTGTTCTGGCTTGTCCACCAGCATCTCTCACCTGCCTGTCCAGACTGGATTCTGTGCCCCTTCTTTGTATTGTCCACCCAACAGCCGTGGTGTCCCTTTGAAAATAGGCCTGAGGTGATGCTGCACCTCCAGCCAGCATCCTCCAGGCACTTCCTACCCTGCTTCTGGCCTTTCAGAGGCCTCTGTCACATAGCCCTGATCTCCCTGCTGGACACTGAGGTCATGAAGAAACAGTCCTGCCTCTCACCCCCACTCCAGTCCCATAACTGTTGCTCTGATTGTGACCAGAAAACTACAGCCCAGAGTCTCTACCCTGGGTGCTCCATCCCGGGCCACCCCAAGAGTCACCACTGCCAGAATCCGCTCAAGTGTCCCTCACTGGAGAAGTATGTCCAGGCCCCTTCCAATCCATCACATCCTCTTCTCCTTACTTTACTTTACTTTTTTCCTGGCAACTGTTACTACCTAGAGGTTATGCTATTTGCTTTCATATATATATATATATATATATATATATATATATATATATATATATATATATATCCTGTCTCCACACTCAACTCCAAATTCAATGGGACACTGAGTTTCTCATAAGAAACATTTTCTATTTTCTTTGTAACATATCTTCAGTTACATGATTTCTTGACATGTAGTAAGTCCTAAAATATTATATATTTTTCTGACATTTCTGCTTTTCCTTTATCCCATGCTAATAAATTAATATAAATACATTTCAATCAAGTATTTCACTACCTGGCTAATAGAATTATATTAATAGATTCATTCAGATCTTTCCCATGCACACTGATTTTTACAAACTGAATATCAATTTAAAAAGAATTGTACAAAGATGGTGTTTTACATCATATTATAGTGACATATGTAAGGCATATATCACTATATATGGGGCAAAGGCATACATTTATATGCACCTATCTTTATAGCAGCACAATATGTGATAGCCAAATCTTGGAAGCAACTGAAATGCCTGTCACCTGAGCAATGGATGAAAAATATGTGGGTTTTTTGTACAATGGAGTATTAATAAGCTATAAAGAAATGATAAAATTGAAGCCTTCATATATAAGTGGATACAACTTGAAGATATGCTCATAAGTAAATAAGCCAGCCTCACATGCATAAATGTCATATGGTCTCCTTAGTGTAAGAACTCAGAAGAAGAAATAAAAATTGAAAGGTATAACACAATTAAATGGAAAGCGAGAACTTAAGGAGAACCTAAACAACAAAGAGAGGGCAAGGAGAAGACTTAGGAACCATGGCAGGGGCAAAGGCATACATTTATATGCACACGACGGTTAAGGCAATGATCCTGAGAATCTTCAGCAGGTTTTTGAAACTAGCAGTTAATGGGTAGGATTCTTGCCCTGACTAACTATATACACTGATAGCTGTGAACTAAGCAACTTCACCGAGAATAGCAATGTGTAATACTAGGGTCGTGCTTGGAATGCCTATCATTCTAGTCTTCTAATGTCATATCAATTATTGCTATATGCTCTCTCAAATAAATATTTTTTTAAAAAAGTAAGTAAATAAATATAAAAACAGTGTTTTACTAGATTCCCCTATGTTTCAGCAAGACTAGAAAGGGCATAAGTTAGCAGTTAAGCTGCTTAACTATTGGCTTCCTCAAAATCCACAGAAAGACTAGACTTTGCTGCAAGAAACTTCAATCACATTGCATTTTATGTAGACTAAAATTATTTGAAACAACATGTAGGTCCAAGAGCAGAAGAGATGAATGAGTAAACATGAGATTAATTCAATTTGTCTTTGAATTATTTTGTCATATGTCAATCAAAACATATTTGGAATAGGAATATAAAGACTATTTCTGTGTTAGGAAATAAAATTTATAATTATGCACATTATCTATCTGATTACATAAATACAAATCCTGCAGAAACATAATGTATGTTAAAAATAATCTTATTAAATTATGAGTAATTTCCCTCTCTAAATGGTATTGGTACCCATTAAGAAAGGATACACTGTGGAAGTGGAAGATGACACAGTAAATTTGTGAGAAGACCATTAAATTAGAAATCAAAGAATATTTACAGCTTTTAATGTTCTAGTCACTTTATTTTTAAAATTATTTAATGAGTAAAAAACAGAGTAAAAAATTAGAAACACTGCAGAATTTCACCAAACTAAATAATAGCAATTCAGCAATGGTTGTCTTTTAACTTTGTATGCAAAATAAAAATGTATTATATTCGTATCTTTCATACAGTTGACAACATAAAGAGCAGTACAGATTTGTTTGTTTGTTTGTTTGTTTGGCAGAACTGGGGACTGAACTCAGGTGCTTGCACTTGCCAGGCAAGCACTTATTCTATTGAGCCATCTTCCTGGCACTTGAATTATTAAAAAATAAATAAATAAAATAAAAGATTTTTTAAAATTTCAAAAAGACAAAAGAATAAGTAAGCCTGGGGACCTTATAATGATAATACATGAAAAAGGTATGTAGTAAATATATTTTTGAGCTTTCAATATGATAATATTGATAGATATAACTGCTGGTATTCTGGAAATCTTCCTCTGAAAAATATCTAGTTGTTTTATAGGGTTTTGTTTAATTAAAACGTGCTTATCTGCATAATCATTTTAAAGAAATTTCTCATGTTATATTTTACAATGAAAGCTATGAAAAATTACACTGAACAGGATGCATAAAAATGGTTGTTATTGGGCTGGGGAGATGGCTCAGTGGAATAAGTGCTTCCCTGGCAAGTGCAAGGGCCTGAGTTCAACCCCCGGTTCTGCAAGAAAAAAAAAAAAAAAAAGGTTGTTATTTTGCATGATGTTTTCTTCAAATTAGTTGTTTAGACAACTACATATAAGCATGCAAAATTAGTTTTAAAAAAGTTATAAGAAGCTAGAAAAGAGGGGAAAATACCAACTGCTTCTTTCAACAGATCAGCAGATATCAGCAGTACAATTACCCAAGCTATTCTGTACAAACACTTAAATATATCATTTTTTCCCTTCAGTCTTTCTTTCTCCTGTCCTTCTCATCATTCCAGTTATTCCTTCCCTTTTAAGAGATTCTTTTCCCTTTCACAGTGTCTATTGTACCTTTCAGATCTTATTTACTCATCAGGCTCTTAAACTAGCAGCACAATACAATGTTTGCACATACGGGTCTAATTTATCTCACTTATGAGTTTGGCCTCTAGTCTCATGTATTTACAGTGGTCCCTCACCTATTGCATCCCAGACACCCCCATGATAAGTGAAAATCAGTGAAGCAGCAACATTATATTTATTTTTAGTATTTATATATATTTTAAAGCTTTATAAACCCTTCTCACACTCTTATACACCTTTCCCATGCATTTTTTTTTTTGGGGGGGGAGAACCAGGGATTAAACTCAGACCCTTGCACTTGCAAGGGAAGTGTTTATTCCACTGAGCCATCTCCCTGGCTCCTTCCAACATTTTTAAAAACACTTCAAATATTTTTAACCATTTTCTCAACTCATAAACCTACATAATTTTAACAACATACATATATTGTACAGTACTGCAAAATCCTGTGATATAGTGAAAAATCCACAATAAATAATTTAAATTAATACTTTTTGAAAACCTGTGAAACAGTGAGTCCACAAATGTCAAATTGCAAAATAGTGAGGGAATACTGTGCCTATAAAAGCCTCGTATTTATGTTTTTTATAGTTGAGTAGTTCTACATTTCAAAAAAATACACATCTTTTTTTTAATCTATTCCTTGGTTAATGAGCATTTGGGTTGTTTCCAAGATTTAGCTATGATAAATTGTGTTACTATAAACATGGGTGCATATACAACACTGCCGTATGATGTTTATAGTTCTTCTAGAAAAACACCTAGGAGATGGAGCAACTGCTTTGAATGGGACCTCCCATCCTAGATGTTTTTGAGGATCTCCACATTGATTTCCATAGTGGTTTTACCAGGCTGCACTCCCACCAACAGTGGAGAGATGTTCCTTTCCTCCACAGCCCCATTAGAGAAGTCATTCACCATCTCTGTGACAGCTTTGTTGCAGTATATTAAGGTTGACATTTCAATGGGATCCCCAAAGAACAAGAGTGGCAAAAACATTCTGAATTCATCAACTGTCTGGATGCAGAGGAACACCACATGCCCCTGGTCTCCCTCTAGGGGAGAGCCCACGTGTTAGCAGAGCACTAAGCACAACACCATATTCAGAAGGATCAGAAATGATATAAAACATCTTATACAATGACCCACATAACCACTAGTGATCTTTGCCCCATTGATGGAACTTGAACCAAACTGAAAGAATTTCACAGCTGAACAAAATCTACACATGGAGAATAACCCAACTGTCAACACAACATCAAGAAAGTTTGAAATACATCTTAACTATTTCATATCCCTGAGGCACTAAGATTGTGTGGGTTAACTGCATGGAGCCAGTGTTGCCTTTCCTAATGAATACAATGAGATTATCTTACTTCACATAAGCTTGGTCCCATGGGAAAACCTTGAGGAAAATCTAAAATGATCTCTACTTGCTAACATAAGCATGTGGGGATTTGATTTTTTTCAGGAGAACAAACAGATTCATGGACTTTGATTTTTGTTTTTAAGGGTTTCCTAATGTGCTGTGCTCTTGCTTGGATGTTAGGGGAAAAAAATGTATTCAGCATTGTGTATCTGCAGGTTCTACATCCCCAGTTTCAATCAACCATGGATTGAAGGTGTTGCGAGGCCTATAGTTGCATCCATACTGAACATGCATGGGCTTTCCTTTACCACTATTCCCTAACCAATGAGGTATAACAGTTATTCTCATAGAATTTATAGTGTGTTAGGTATTGTAAATGAGCTAGAGATGATTTTAAGTCTACAGGATGATGTGTGTAAATGACATGCAAATGTTGCTCTATTTTGTGTCAGGGACTAGTGCATCTATGGAATTGTTGCTCTGGAGGACCGAAGTCCTAGAATCAATCTCCCACAGATACAAAGGAACAGGATAGCTGTGTACATTAAACATGCTAGGAATGGCTGAGTAAGTAGCTCAGCAAAGCATCTGTCTAAAAAGCAATGGTAAATGTAGACAAAACTAACTTTAAAAAAAAAGTGAAGGCTAGTGACAGAACATAAGACTCCACTCATCTGAGAAGTATGTACCTAAAACACTACTGGCCCCAAGAACCGAAGAGTGGGAATATTTGTTGTTCAGATAGAAGTACCCCAAGCCTGGTTACCATGAAGGCTCTGCTTGGATGGGGTAAGCTGAGCACCGGCTGTTCTATTCCTATGGAAAAAGTAGCTCAGATGATGCATCATGGAACACAATGAAGACATCTGCAGGACCAGCGGCAGGAGAGAGATTATTGCTGCTTGGAAACTGGGGACCGATGATGGCCTCCATGGACAGAGGTTTTCCATGGCATAAGCACATGCCTAGCTGGCACCATGCACATGTACAGAGGTCCCCATTAATCTCAAGGCAGTGTGCCAAGGCAAAGGTGACGCAAAAGGACCAACAGAATTAATAGAAGGGAAGACGTGAAAGCAGTATGCATTCTGAATACATTTCCCTGCATCTATGTAGACCTCTCCACTGAGGACAGGAGCCTCCTGGTGCTCACACTGTTTGAATGCTTTTTGGTGGGTTGGTGAGTCATGTAGACAATGCAAAAGCATTTGGAAATCAAAATTACAAACAACAAGAAAGATAACAAAATTTAAGCAATGACATCCTGGAGGAAAAAAATTCCATAATGTCAACCCAAGCAAGTTTATAAAGAAAGAAATATACTGAAAATGCAGCAAGAAAAATAACCATCTGGGGAAAATTAGAATCCACAGTTATCAGCTGGTTACCATCCAGCTTGCTAACAAGACATTTTGAGATAGAAGATAAAAGGACAAAGGTAATGGAAGGGAGAAAGGTAAAGGAAGGTAAAGGAAGGTAAAGGAAGGAAGGAAGGAAGGAA